>DWRA01002401.1:0-14119 GCA_018250295.1 Spathilepia clonius
CTGCTGTTATTAGGCAGAAATAAGTGTGGCGGTGGTGCCGCTGGAGTCGAACTACAAAGGGTTCTACCACCTTTCAAAAGCTTTAAGTAATACTCCATATGGAGTTGGACATAGATGTCGGTGAGTGGCAGTTACCACTTACCATCAGGTGGAATGCATGCTCGTTTGTTACTTTTATAATATATAAGAAAGATAATGCTAGTACGATAATTAAAATAAACTGTGTTTCTTATATTCTATTTGGTTTCATCTGCTGAATAATAATTCCTCTCTTATTAATTTTCGGAAAAAAATGTTTCATTAATATTCCATCAGAATAAGTCAGTGCACTTTAGGCTAAAATAATAACACCTTTTGTTTAGTCAACTTTATAGGATGTGAAGAGGTAAAACTTAAAGACGAACAGCGTCCTCTATGAAATTATTCGTCAACTGCGATCACCAACACGCGAAATAATACTGTAAAAACCTTTTTTTAAAAGTGAACATGGAGTGATTGTTATTTAAAACGATAAATCAATAATGTTAAAATGCTATATAATAGATTTTTAGATTGATTTATCGTGATCTGCAGTTTTTTCCGGTTTGCACTATTTTAGTACCACTTTTACGTACGAATGGGAATTGCCCGGTTCTATCTGATAATTTATTAATTTCTCCCGCTCTTGTTTGTTCCCTATGATCAATGTACACTCCCCTCTGCAAATGATAAGACTTTTGTTTTCGTGATTGCTCTTTGTTAATCATACTTTCTTAATTAAGGAAAAAGTTGGAACTGCGAGCTAATTTTGGACGATCGAACGATAAGAACGTAGTTTCTTCGGCCGTGTTAATGAGTTCGTAATCGGAATATTGGCAGTGGAATTGAATGTAGCTTGGAAGTAATTATATTTCTAAGGTACGGCGACACGCGAGCAAATAATGCCTACGTTCGTTTTAAATATTAATGTTACTTCGATGCCCTTTATAAGCGAAATGAAAGGTTGGCGGACATTGATGAACGCTTAAGCTAACCTTAACCTTTTTTGTTTATGCATTAAATAATTGAAGAATTTATAAAAAAAAATAGCAGCTTGCTGTTACAAAGTCTTGGGCTCGAAGCCCGTTCAAGAAGGGACTACATAACGTAGACGTAGTGGTAAAATATTTTCGCTATAATGTATTTTAAATGAGTCCTCAGAGATAGCACCACATTTGTAATTGACATTCTGTACGAATTTCTAACTAGGAAAACATTGGCCATAGTGATCATTTGATATTAGATGTTTCACTTACATAAAACACCTTCAACTATTTAACTTTTTTTTCTTCGAGTTTGTGAAAAGTATTTCTTAGTATAAAAATTTATTTTCCCAATTTCAACATATAGTTACTCACTGGGCCTAGAGTACTTGTAGTAGACTGATTAGAATTCCTCGCAAACAGTATACCACAAATTTATGAAGTGAGTAACTAATGACATCGTGCGATGCGAGAATTTATAAAATATCTCATCGCATTAAGACCAACGAAACGACTAGACGGAAACAGATATGAAGACAAAGCGGCACTAAAAATCGAGAAAGCATTGTTAAAGTCAAACAAGTATGGCGGGGCAGAGTAATTGGCGGAGCTCGCCGGGGGCTTCAGCAACACCTCTGTATCAAACCGTTTTAATAATGAACCGCTTGAGATCGTGAAACAATAAATTGCGAGGCTTGGAGGCTTCGTGCCCGAGACAGCTATCTCGCCCGAGCATTATGCATCTCGTGTTCCTAGCTCCGCGATACCAGCCTATCATCTGTGAGATTGATAGGAGAATAGCCCCACGGCTAAGCGCGATTCGGACACCATTGTGAAAGCACTCGGATTGTGCAATCTCATTAAAATACGCCCTAACTGCTGTTTATCCAGCCCTGGTACAGGAATGCGGTAAGGTTAATGTGATGCACTGAAATGGTTTTGACTTGTCTATTATATCCATACATATAAATAAATTCGAGTGTCTGTTTGTGATTTCAAAATAATAAAAAAACAATTATTAAACGTTTTGCTTGTCTTTCTGTTTGTTTTGGTTAACCTCCGGAACGGTTGGATCGATTTTTAGGGGAATTTTACTAGCAGATAACTGATGTTGTAAGGCATAACATAAGCGACTTTTCTTTTAGAAAACGTATTAGGGTTACGCGCAAAAAAAATTAAATTTACCTCATTTTGCAATGTTTGGAACGCTACATTTTTATAAACTTGAGTAAAACCGTGGGCCACAGCTAGTAGTTGATGGTATCACCCGCTATTTCGCGTAGGTCAGTACTATTTTATACATTTTGCTACAAGATTTCCCTCAAATTAATCAGCGTTAGTTATAGGTTATATGGTGTGAAGGTGGTACAACCTTTAGTGATTCTACTCCGGCGGCACCAGCACCACGCCCATTTCTGCTTATAGTAACTATGCTAAGCGCTGCTGTCTTCTGGTTTGAAGAGTGTGGTAAGGGAGACTTACTTAAGCGAGGAATTCAACTTAGTCCATCCCCAGATAAGATTAAAATACTACATGAGGTCGACCACAGTTGCGTTGCTACATAAGAAAACTAAGTAGGAACGCCTTAGATAAGTATGAGTATTTAGAACAGTATTATACCTTCACTGTCAAAAATAATTAAAAGAACAATCCAACACACCGTAATTACTGTCAAAAAACAATCAATACAATAAACAGACGACGTAATCAGTTGAAAAGCAACAATAGTTTGGTACAAAAAACAAAGAACACGGTATCCAGTTATTACAACACAATTATATTCCATAAACAATAACGCAGGTCAATTCAAATGACCGAAAATCCATTAGCCATAAGCACAAAACGACGATTAAAACTGGAACTAAAACAATTTTCTCCAACTTCAACAAACAAAATCGATTGGGCTTAATTGCTGACTGATCAATAACTAATTGTGTTCACCACACGTATCTACGACGATAAAAGTATAATTATTACTGGCTGCCAGCCAAATGAATCGATCCACATCAGAACTCGAGGTTAATCCATCATTTAGATATTACGTCCCGATTGAAGCTTACCGTTTTTAATTTCCAAAATTACGCCCGTGAAGTCGGTCGGAGGCTAAAGGACTTGTTCCACTGTTCTCGGGCAATAGTTCAGCATATCGAAGATAGTACTATGATAAGACAAAATAATCTAAAAGTTTATCTAGGTATAACTGCAAGAAAGTGAAATGAGGCGTCATTTACTTCGCATTTTATGTGCATCGATACTACAGTGGAATAAAAGCTTTTTGATAGAGGTGAAAAAACAACATTTTTGCCTATGAGCATCGTGATTTGGCTGATATGTATAAAGCAGTAAAAAAGCAATGATAGCCTAGTAGTTGAAACTCGGGCTCTCAATCGAGAGGTCCGAAGTTCAATCGTCTTATTGTTATTTTCAATATGCACGTGCATATTGAAAATTAATTATCGTTTGATTGAACGGCGAAGGAAAACATCGTCCGGAAACCTACACATCTGAGAGATCTAAAAAAAATCTTAAGTCCACTAATGTCTTCCAACCTGCACTCTCACTCTGAGAATAGACCCGTGCTTAGCAGCGCGACTATAATAAGTTAATGACGAATTCGTATAAAAATATTCCAAATCAGAAAACGCTCATGAAAATCGCCTATGCCCTCACAGTGGAGCACATTTGTAAAGTGGGCGAAGGCGTCTAAACACGTACACGTAATTACCATGTCGTAAATTGTCGAACATGAGTGGTGGGGGAGGTCGGTCTAATGTCGAGCCTCACACCACCGCCGTGTTATTTCTGTAATCACTTCCATTCCGTAAAACGCGACATTAATTAAAATTTAGTTTCAGGCCATTAGTTACCATCGCGTTTCTTCAAGTTTCATTTTTTCCGACTTGTAATTATAGAGCGCGGGCGCGAGGCTAAATGGGCACGGTAATGACAAATAACATTGTATTGAAGCTATGAATTTTGTATTCAAATTAGTGACTAATGGGTGCAATACGAGTGACGATTACGTATTGATTTTGTTGTTCTTTTGTAATCACTAATCTTCTTATCTTACGGCATTCATGGGCTTATGTCCTATCATAGGCTGTGACTCATATTTAATTTGGTTGTGTAATCTTCTTGTATAAAATATAAGTTTGTATTCTAGAATTCCAAATTTATAGCGCTTCAGATTAAATTACAAAGTCAAGTCTGTTGCTAATATAAAATTCGAAAAAGTCGAATATAAAATTCGAAAAGTCTTTACGAATATAAGTTTTGAGTGCGGAATTTCTCGGGTGTTATTTACACATCGAAGACGCTAGTTTAAGCAAGTTTTTACGTATAAAAATTAAAATATACGTGAAGGAATGTTTAGAATAGCATAGTTCGTTAGCGAGACCCATACAAATCCATTACCGTGTGATTAGAAATCGGTAGCCGAAACTGAAAACTGGTTTAAGTCGGTTTAAACTCGTGACTTGTGAGATTTTACCGGTAATAAGGCTGTGTATACACTGCTCGCCGAGTTATTAATTAACAGGTCGACAGCAAACAGAGGCGGGCTACCGGACTGCGCTCGGTACACAAATGTATTTACCCAACGAGGCTAGGACCGGCGCGGCGTGGAGAGCCTCATTACCGTCGTTCTGAGAAAATTGGAGGTGAGAAACGAACTTAAAAAGATAATGCCAGTATGTCGATGTTTCGCTATTTTTGTTCACTTGTTATAGCTTAGACAACCTTTGACGTTCATGGAATGGAATTTCAATAGCAAAGCGCCTGCGGCTGGTTCTGTATATCAAGTGTGACTAATATACAGTCGCTTATGGTGACAAACTCTAAAGATTGTATGTATCTGTATAGTTGTAGTATCTATATGCATATGGAGAATGTTTTATGGATGTAATCAAAAGTAATTTTACTGTTTTATTTTAAGTAAATACGTTAACTTTTGCTAAAGCTTGATACATAGTCCGTATGTCGAATGGCGTACTACTTGCACTTTCATATTCAACACGTGCATTTGTTGGAATTGTGTGTTTAATTCCACAGTTTTTTATATAGATTTCTTATTAATTACATATTACTGTCTGAACATCACTTTATAGATTACTTTTAAGGTATTTCCATGTTATTAAATTGACGCAAAGACGCAAATAAGCTCCATTATTACATATCGATTATTCTAAATGTTTCTTCTACAATAATGAGAAAACGTTATTGTTCGTTAGATAATTATATATTGTTACGCATAATATAATTAAGTAAACATTCTTGTTAAATAAAACTGTTTTAACTCTGAATCCAACTGTTACCGTTAAATGATTGTAATCAGAATTCTTCGCAATCTATTTATTGAATAGTGCATGAAGAATATGCTTACAAGCACAAGAAATTATTGAAATAGCTAAACGCATTAACAAAACAGAAATATAAAACGAAAGGCCCTATTCTTACCTTAGCCTTCGCCCAAGGGACACTTTCAAATTCGGTAAAAAACGTGGTACACTTATTGACAGCTCAAACATTTGCTTGCAGGTAACCGACCGGTACGTTTGCTTGTCACTCGTCCACCGTTGTTTACACAGAAACACAGAACGCAATGTTCGAATACGCAAATTAACGAATACCATTCACTTGTTGAATACCACAGCACTTCGCGTATTCGTTTTGGGCGGGCGGAGTGGAGACGTGCGCGGGCGCCGATTCTTGGTCGATATTAGCGTCGGATGCGCCTGAAATCTCAATACTAAGCATGTAGTTCTGTGAATGGACGTAAATTTGTCATTTTGTTACTGTCGCTGGAAGCGCTTAAAGACAATTTAGGTCTTAGTTAGGTACATTCTCGTATAAACTCATATAGACTAAGCTTCTTGATTTCAGGATGTTCGTATAAAACATACAAAATAAACTCATACAAAATGCTTAATGGTTATATTTGTAATTTCTAAGCGATAAACATATTATTATAAGATTAATTGAACATATTTTAATTTACCTTAAGTAATTTACGTAGAAGAAATAATAGATTAATAAACTATGTCTTATGCAAAAAGTTTATACAATAATCGAAAAGTATAACGATTTTACTGTAAAATTCGCTCGAGTTTTCGCGTTTTAAATTTTTTTTAATGACCGATAATCTACGCATAAAAATTACAGTTTAAGAAACAACAGATTTTTTAATGTTCTCTAGTCACGCACAATTTGCGTAGCTACATTTGTATGATTCACTCTTTAGTTTTCTTAAAACGATAGAAAAATCCTCACTCAAATTAAAGGCGGAAGTGTGATTTATTATGAGCCATGTCTTCTTATACTCTCGTAATTTTGTATGGTTGGATTAGATTAGAAGGCTATCCGTAATAATAGATTTTAGTAAATAATGTGATTGTCTGTTTGTAACTCCGAGTTATACAACAGATGCCTTTGTATATATAAGAGTAATATCGATGCTACAAATTTTCGTAACATTACAAGTAAAATATTTGAATTCAGTTGTGGTGTAAAAACTTGAGTCTACAAAAGGAGTTGATTATGATATATTTCATTTCATGTAGTTCAGGTAATTGTATTTTTATATTATGGTCTTGAGTTTTTACTCAGCAAGACGCTACCAACCTCTCCACCTTGTTTCTTAAGAAATTATAGAAATTTGTGATTTTATAGTTTAGATATCCTATCTCACTGATTTCAATAAAACTCTTATTACTCGTAGGTATTGTTAAGGCACGGTTCTAATTATCGTTAGGACATGGTTCTAATTGCACACCACAGGTGAAGCATTACTGTCTCGGCATGATAAATTCATGAAAATAAACTTTTTTATATCAATGGATTTTTCAGTGCAAGGAATCAGATTAAAGGAATGGATATCTTACTGCAATTCTTAAAAAAATATAAAAATATTAAGGATATATAAACATTTTATACGTCTTAATTTACGCAGTACATATTTTCTGAGCTTTTAAATTTACACGGCATTATTTTCACAAAAATTCAAAAGGCAAACGAGAATTACAGAGTGCAGGCAGAACTGCACGCGGAAACTAGTAAATAAAATTGCAAAACTCAAAATAATTTCGCACGGATTCTTCGTAATAGTAACAGATGACTCCATTCTTATTTTTTATCGAGACGTGGAAAGTTATAATGAGATGATGTCTATTTCTGTACACACTTAGGATAAGAATATACTGTACGAATTGGCTGTTTTATTTCAGTTCGACCTTGTGGCTTTAATTGAAAGTGTTGACATAGCTGTGATTTACGTTCCAGAGTTCGATATAAAAGAGGTAACAAAACACTGTTAAAACAGTGGTGGCAGGCACTTAGTCGTTGCGTCAAAAATATTTGCGCCGTACGAAAATAGTTGTAATCATAGAAGTCCAATTATAACGTTTTGTTTTTACTTGTGACTGGAAATTCTTGTTTTGTTTTTATCGTTTAACTAGCTGCACCCCGCAGATTCACCCGTGTTTCAAACAAAGTAACATGATGCATATAGCCAACATTTTGTACCTTTAAGACATTTAACATAATGTGGCGCGCCTTTCGTGTTTTTTGCACCAAATCCTAATACATAAAAAAAATAAAAGTAGTCCAAGTTACTCCCTATCTATTTACCTAAAATCGATCGTATCGGAGACTAGCTAAAACAAAAAATAGACAGGCAAACATGTTAATAATTGTGATTTTTTATTGATACCGTAAATCCTTGCATAGTGCCTTGCCTTTAGTGAAAAGCTGTTATTATGACTTTACAAATATACACTTTAATTTTTTTCTGTTCTAAAAATGGTAAAGCGTTAGTCCAATAATCTAATATATTTGAAGTTGCTAAAAGTAAGGGAGTCATTTGATAATATAATGTGTATTTTTATCGGGTGCACGTCTTCCACGACGATTATGGAAAGCTGGGAATATCCTTCACCGCGATGCTCTAATGCGGATTAGTTGAAGAATTTGTAATGGATATTTACGAGATTGTTTTTGATTTTTAATTTACTTATTCATTCTGAAGGAATATGGCCACAGGAGAAAAGAAAAGATGTATTCACTGCTTGAAAGTCTGATTTAATGTGACAATATAATAATTATTTAAATCAATAATCGAGTGACGTTTGACAAAGAGTTGACGTTTGACAGTTCTATCGTACAGTAGTTACGTCATTAAAGGCTTGGATTTTTGTTATATACCAACAGCCCCCCTCAAAAATTTAAGTTCACAATCATCTCAAAAATTGCACATTATTTTATTAATCCAGAATCAAAATAAAATAAAAATGAAGTCATTTTTATCTTGATCATATAACGTAAATTATATTTAATTATTTAATGTATTACAACAAATTCAAATTTTGTCTTAAGTCGAGAAACTTTCTTGTGGATATCGCTTTGGTGAATAAATCAGCTAGTTGGTTTCCTGTGGAAATAAATTCTAGCTTTATAATTTTATTAGCAATTTGTTCCCTTATGAAATGGTACTTAATATCTATATGTTTCGTTTTTTTATGATTTGCAGGATTATTAGCGATGCATATACAACTATTATTATCCTCATAAATAACAATAGGAAAATTTATGCGCATTGAGATACTATTTAACAGTGACCTCAACCAGACTGCTTCTTTTACAGCCTCAAATAAAGCCATATACTCTGCTTCAGTTGAGGAAACTGCGACAGTATATTGCTTTCGCGTGTTCCACGAAATTGTGCAATTATCAAATACTTTGAACAAATAGCCCGTTGTACTTTTTCTGTCTACTTCGTCGCTTCCCCAGTCAGAGTCTGCATATCCAATAATCAACTGCTTATAATCACATTTTCGATAAGTTAATTTTAAGTTATTTGTACCTTTTATGTATCGTAAAAGATGTTTTAAACATTTCCACAGTTCTTCGTTATTTTTACTTTGAAATCTACTTAATATATTAACTGAAGCACAAATGTCTGGTCGCGTACAAATCATTGCGTACATCAGACAGCCTATGACATTTCTACAAGGTGCATTATAATATACGTCAGAATTTAATGCTAAATAATTTAATTTACAAGGTAAAGGTGATTTTGATGGATTACAATCACTCATAGAAAAACTATTTAACACATTCTGTAGGTAAGTAGACTGATTTAATGATATTGTATTCTCGGTTCTTTCAACTGTTATACCAAGAAATACTCTTATTTCATTTAAATCTGTCATTTGAAATTTTTGCATTAAATTATTTTTGTAAACTTGTAATATTTCTTTATTTTTTGTGGAAATTATTAAATCATCTACATACAAGACTATATATACATTTTTATCTATATTATTTTTATCTAATATGTATAAACATGGATCAACTTTAGAATTTTTAAACCCCATATCCTTAAGAACAAGGTCAAAGCGTTCGAACCAACACCTAGAAGATTGCTTTAAACCGTACAAAGTTTTATTTAATTTACACACTTGGTTATCTTGAGCCAAAATTCCATCTGGTACTTCCATATATATATTTTCTTTAAGGATACCATTCAAGAATGCAGTTTTTACGTCCATATGGTGTAAATATAAATTAAATTGATTTGCAAAAGCTACAATAAATCTAAACGTAGTTAATCTAGCTACTGGTGCGAACGTTTCGTCATAATCTTGTAAATATTCTTGAGTAAAACCTCGAGCAACCAAACGAGCTTTATACCGAACGGGTTCACCTAATTCATTATTTTTTAAGGTAAACACCCACTTGCAACTAACAATATTAATATCTTTAGGCCTGTCAACAAGATTCCACGTTTGATTGCTGCGAAGTGACTCAATTTCACTTTGTACAGCTTTTAACCATTTATCACAATTGGGCATATTAAAAATATCTTTAAAAGATTTTGGTAACGGTTGTGTAGTAAATGACAAGGATAAATACATATCAGGATCGTTCATCTGTTTGTAATCTTTCGGGGGTAGATTGAGAATTCTTTCACTACGCCTTGTGCAAGGTTCACTTGTTGATGACGTATTTTTATTTAAAGAATGTCGTTGTTGGCTTTCTATTAGCTTTGCCGAATCACAGTCAGGCTTACTAATTTTAGCGGGAATTGTAATGTTTTTGTCACTACTGCTAAATGTTGGTCGCGACTGTTCAAAATTTAATTCATCAAACAGTACATCACGAGCTATGAACATTTCATTATTTTCAACATTAAATAATTTATATCCATTAGAATCATAACCGACTAAGATTGATTTAAAAGATTTTTCATCAAATTTAGTTTTTCTAGTTTTGTTATGAACGTAAGCAGTAGCGCCGAACATTTTTAAATGACTAATTTTCGGTTTTTTACCATTCCACAATTCATATGGTGTTTTATTTACATTTAGAGCTTTAGTGGGGAGTATATTTGTTAAATATGTGGCTGTTAAAACAGCTTCACCCCAAAAGGTTTTATCTAATTTCGCACTTGTAACCAAAGTTCGGGCCATTTCGGTTAGTGTACGATTCATTCGCTCTGATACGCCATTTTGTTGTGGTGTGTATGGTACAGTTAAATGATACATAATTCCCTTGCCAACACAAAATTCTCCAAATTCATTTGAAAGATATTCCCGACCATTATCACAGTATAAATTAACAATCTTACTATTAAATAAATTTTCACTCTTAGCTACAAAATCTTTAAAACATTTAAATACTTCAGACTTAGAATGCATTAGATATGTAACTGTATAATGAGTAAAATCGTCAATAAAGGTAACAAAATAATTATGATTATCGAAGGTAGATGGTGTTATCGGACCACAAACGTCTGAATGAATAATAAAAAGTGGCCTATTCTTATTCGACTTACCTTTTGACTTCGCAAAGGGCAGTCGTGATTGTTTACCAAAAATACAAGATTCACAAAGTTCATCACTAGGAACAATATCATTAATGATGTGATTATCAACAACTAAATCTTTAAGAATATTAAATTTCTGTTTATTTAAATGTCCAAGTCGCTTATGCCATAACTCATACGATTTAGAATTTTGAACTAGATTTAAATTGCATTGAGATCTATTTACATGAAAAGATAATTTGAATAGGTTATTACTACTTATACCGGATATTATACATTTATCGTTTTTGTAAATATGCACTGCATTATTATTAAAAAATATTGACATACCAGCTTTTTGAATCCGGTTTACGGATAATAAATTATACGGAACCTCTGGTGAATATAAAACGTTGTCAATCGATCCCTGAAAGCCTAAGTTCGTGGTGATATGTATTTGTCCTTTACCAAATGCTGGAATACTTGTGCTATTTTTAGCCACGCCAATATTTATTGGAGAGGGTAGCTCGACATATGAAGAGAAAAAATCCTTTGTATTAACAATATGATCGGTCGCACCAGAATCTAAAAGAAAACAAATTTCATTAGTGTGATTGGAATGAAAATCAAATAACTTACATTCAGAAAACATGAAAGCGAAACTATCTTCAGTATTGTCGCTGGCCATTTTATTTACAGTTGTATAACTACTACTGCTTCCATTTTGTTGCAATTTCTTGTAAAAACGGCAATCTTTAATAACATGATTCCTTCTCCCACAATGATCGCAAAACAATTTAGAAATTTTGTGTACGGATTTTATGGTATTAAAGTTTTTCTTTGTTTGTGCGTTTGTATAATGCGGTACCCTCTTCTTAGTATTATTTCCATATTTCTTTTGTGTTGAATATTTATTTGTAGATGCATGTAAAATTTTTAGTCCGGTTGTTATTTCAGATCTCAATTTAACTTCATAATCTAAAAGACGAGTCTTCACAAATCCTAAATTTAGGTGTTCTTCTCCAAGCGTTTCTAAAGCAGTTATCACACCGTCATATAATGTAGGTAGTGTTAACAATAAATGTGAAATTTTATCCATTTCGTCAAGTTTTGCACCGGCGGAAATTAATTCTGTGATTATATTATCGAAGTCCATAAAATGCGTTTGCAGCGTAATGTCCGGTTGCAGTTTCAAATTTAGTAGTTTCTTACGCAGTGACAATTGTGTAGCCAAACTTCTCCTTTCGTAAATTTTATCAAGGTCATCCATTATAGTTTTCGCCATAGAAGAACCTTTTGCAAAATTTAAAAATCCGTCACTTAAGTATTCTACTATCGTGAAAAGATAGCATTACTATGCCATTTCCTTTTGCAACGTTCAGTCCTTCAATAGACAGGTGGGAGATGTGGTTGTCTAACAACAAGAGATATGGTTTATCCTTTGTTGATTTCACATGATTGTAAAAATGTTTTAGGAAGTCAACAAATAACTTCTTTGTCATCCAACCCGATGGATTACTGCCTCTGTTACAACCAAAAGGTCCATCGCGTATAAAATGTTCTTTGAAATGAATCCGCGGAAAAACGCAAGCTCAAACTGATTGGAATTTCAACTGTATGCCGCTAACAACACAGTCATTCCTACGTACGGTGAAAAAACATTAGAGCTTGACTTAAATCTTCGTCGCCCATTCAAGTGGAAGTTCATCGTCGCGACAGTCAACCTATCATCGGAGCTGATTTTCTAGAACATCAGCTGATCGTCGATATTAAGAATCGAAAAATAATCGATGGGAAAACGAATTGTACATCGCAATCTTTCGTCCTAGCATCCAACTTACCTACAATAAGAAGCATCGATGTACAGCAATCATACCACAATATACTAGCCGAGTTTCCTGGAACTACACGTTAGACATCAATGAAGCTCACACCTAAACATAACGTCGAACATTTCATCGAAACTTCGGGACCTCCACTTCACTGCCGCGCTCATCCTATTGCACCTCATCGCTACGAATCAGTCCACAAAGAATTTGAGAACATGATAGAACAAAGTTTATGCCGTTCAAGCAAAAGCCCTTGGTCATCACCTCTCCACATAGTACCAAAGAAGAATGGTGATCTATGCGTCTGTGGTGACTACCGAAGATTAAACAACGTCACTACACCGGACCGCTACCCGATCCCACGTATTAAAGATTTCACATACCAACGGGCGGACAAGACTGTATTTTCTACAATAGACCTCAACCGAGCGTATCAACAAATCAAAGTAAGAGATGAAGACATACAGAAAACAGCAATGTACATATGGCAAGCCACGTTTCTGCCATTCTATTGTGTACATGTGACAGCGCGGCGGATCGAATATATGAGAGTTGTTAATGATATTCAGGAGTTTCTGTACTTTTAAATGGAAGTCTCTGTTAACTATATCGTATCTGTCTTGTGGAGTTAAATTGGAGTTAATATTTTCTTTGATTTCTGGTCAATTTCGGTTACATGTTGCAGTTATAAATAGATCAGATTTGCCGTAATTTCTGGCGTAAGTCATGGCATCTTGCGATTTTTCGTGTAAATATCGAGGTCCACCTGTGAATGATGAAGGTAGTATAACCAACCGCCCAATACCGTTGCGGTGTTCATTCTCCTGTAAAGCATCCTGGAGATGAACGTAATTTTCGGCTCTCAATTTAGTTTGATTATTACGGATGTAGGCCAATCTCTCAGAATCAATTTTCGCATATTGATCCACCAAGTATTGGTTTGTTAACATTCCATATCTAAGCAGTGTTGAAATTGTTACGTCTTGTCATTATACGGTAGCGATAGTAGTTCACACATGACACTGTTTTACGCAGAGGTGTACCACCGATTGGGTCAACTAGAGAAACATTAATGGCATAGCCATTTTCTCCACGACATAGCATCAAAGGATATTGTAAGCTGTCATAAGATCTAATTCAGATTTTTTTGCAAATTATCATCACGACTATGCAATACAATATCTCTTTTGTCAAATTGCTGTCCAGCTATCACCACTGCTACTTCACTCGTGGAAGGCGCATTGTACCGTCCTCTGTGTTCTCCAACAGGAACTTTATTTGCATGTATTACGACATTAAAGTCAGTATGTGCTGGAACACTCAATCGCAGTTTTGAAAGACTGTATGTAGCAATTATGAGTATGTAATATATCTTGGAGAGATCTAATCAAATCTCTATCGATTAGCTGTGCAACATTTGAACACCGCGTAGATTCTTATGTATCGGGATCTGCAATAAAGTATATTTGCAGAAATTTGGGATCATCGGG
>DWRA01002402.1:0-14119 GCA_018250295.1 Spathilepia clonius
GGTGCCGCCAAAGTCGAACTACATATGGTTCTACCATCTTTGGTTACATTCTTGGTTACGTTCCAATAAAATAGCCAAAATTATCATTGGTGAGGCAATGCTACAACATACCTAATGCATTTAATCTGTAACTTATTAATATGACGTGGTTGATATCGTGCTGAAAAACAACATTAATTATTATTTTTCATTAGCATTGGCGTATTCCCTTCATAATTTGCTGGACGCTCGGTGTCGAGACAAGAGAAAGCGTTTATCATTAAATTGAGGCACGGCAACGATCGTATCTTTTAAGGATTTAAATTGAGAAAGAGTTTTATTGAAATTATTATTATATCTATAATTATTATTCTTCTGACTCGTGCGTATCTATTCTGTAATGAATCTGTTCTATTTAATGTATGGTATAATGTCTATTTACATCGTCATTCATGTCATTGCGTAATATATTTTTTTAAAATAATTAATTTAAGGAGGCAATAACGATTAATGATCACGTATATCTTATTATTTTTGTATATTTTTGATATGTCGCTATCGTATTTGTATAATGAGAGTAATATAATATCCCAAGATTCTATATCACCAAGAGTTGTTAACGGATGGCCTGCAAACCTTGGAGACGTTCCATATCAAGTAATTGCATTTAAATTATTCTATGAAAATAAAACAATCTTTTCTTTGTAATTAATTTTAAATGGAAGTACCAAACGCGCATGCATTCCACCTGATGGTAAGTGGCAACTGCCGTTCATTGACCTCTGTAATGAATCCCAGATAAGATTAGAGTCCCACTTGAGGTCGGCCACATAATAGTTGCTTACTACTGAGGAACGCCGCGGATAAGTACGTCTCCCTTACCCTTACCCTTCATACCAAAATACATCATTACTGTTATTAGGCACAAGTAGGCGTGGTGGTGGTGCTCTCGGAGTCGAACCATGAAAGGTTCTACCACCTTTTTGCCTATATGCGATATTGTTCACGTATTTATTGTTTTTATTTTGTAGGTAGCATTCAAGAGATCATTACGACGGCCGATAAACAAGTATGGTACATTTTGCGGCGGCGTTATCATTGCTCCAGCTAAACTTCTATCTGCTGCACATTGTTTCACTGACAAACCTGCCTTAATCGAAAAATTGTGCGGCGGTACTGGGTATAGATTATTGTTCCTACTTATTCATCGTGAAATATGACAACTACATCCATCTGCTATGTAATACACGACACAGACATGACACATACGAAGTTAGTCCTCAGATGTAACAACACATCTGTGGCCAACTTCACTTAACTCCAATCTCTAACCTATTTCTGCCCCGAACAGCTCGTGTGGCGACTTCCCAGAACTCATCAAGAGATGGCGCCACAGCATTCAAAATTACACTATCAGTTTTCTGAATGGACCTACTTATGCAAACACGAACCAATCCACACAACGACAGTGTTGAGAAAAAGTCCATTTTTGTGAAAATTTTGTATTATGTAAAATTTTAGGTCATTTTTAATAAAATCTATTTACAATATTGCGCAAAATAATTTGTTCTATGTATATAAATATAATATTGCTCAAAATCACCAACATTTTTAATGTCTTTGGCATGTGTGTGGATTGGTTTGCATAAGTAGGTCCGAATATCTTGTAGCTTCTGTAGCTAGGCGGGAGATTTTTCTTTGCCAAACACGGTTTATACACTAATTATATTTAGGTATAATTCTTGAATTCATATATTAGGTATAATTCTTGAATTCATATTTTAATATCCTTTATGTTACTGAATTATTTCTATTTAAGGCACGCTTCGCAAAAAGCGCTATCACATACATACGCTGTAGCTGGTCAGTTGTCTAACCAAGCAATATACCACTACCACGACAGCCCCGCAGATGGCCAGTGGAGGCAATTGAGACAAGTGCGGTACCCGCCTAATTATAACTTCCCAAAACTGGATATTGCTATAGTGGTAAACTTTTGTTACTATAATAATAACTAAGGATTTGAACGAACCATAAGTATATGATAAAAACGAATGAGACCCCATTAATATGTTCAGACATGTTTTATGTCAGTGCGGGCTTTTGCAAAACAAAATCACATAGTATAGAAATGTATGTGTACAGCAAAATCGTACATCATACATGAAATATTGTATAGAAAAATATGTTTTTCTCTAAAATATTTCGTCCGTAGTTTGTAGAATATAAATGGGGCCCTTAAACAAGATTAACATTTTGTAAATTGACAATGATAAGTACAGAAATTTCTAGAACGAGAACAATTATTTATGTAATTTTAACAAATGTTAACTTATATCTTTTTAGATATAACCCTTCGTCGTCATCGACCCATTATTGAACTACTGCTGGGAGCAAGTCTCTTCTCAGAGAGTGTTTAGTCTATAGTTCTCCGCGCTGGCAGTGTGCTGTACCCTTACTATAAGTTTTTTTACGTTTAGCGACTCGATCGTCGTTAAAGAGTTGGCCCATACATTCTACTACTTCTACTAGCAGCGCTCCGCTGCGGAACGTATCGGAACTAAATATTTTGCAAGGAGAAATATCGGCTAACTCGTTAACGACGTTCGAGTCAATAAACGTAAAAAACCCATAATAAGGGAACTGATTAGTAAACTTCACGATAGAGAGACAGATTTTCTGACTAATTGTCTGGTGACTATTAAATACAGCTTTTAAGTTAAGAGGATCGAATCTAGAAATTTCGAAATAATAGACTTTTATTATAACTACTACATTTCTATGTAGCTATTACAAAGAAATACTTTATTACAACATAATTGCGACTAAATCATTTCATAAATCATAAATAATTTTAGACCATGACGTCATTTATTTTAAATTATTGCGACTTTATTGTACCTATACATTTAACCTTTACCTTTATTGTATAAATGTAAATATGATTTTTATTTTAATAGCTTACAATAATGAATATTTTCAGTTCTTAATGAAACCGTTCGTGTATGACAATTACGTCAACTCTATTCCTTATGCAAGCAAATTCGTCGATTATAGCGGAAAGTGTCTCGTTTCTGGATTTGGTCGTATTTCTAATAGAGTATGTATGTTTGTATAAAGAAGCTTCCTCACTGGAGCATTCATCCATAATATAACAATCCAAGATTCGATTTCGAGCATTCGCCGATAATGTAACAAAATAATCACCCGTTTATATCCCGATGCTCTTTCATTACTGCGATGGTACAAATTGTATCATTACAAATGTTTGGTACTTCGCACTTACTGATATAATGTTCGAGTCTCTATTGTGACATAACACTATTACAGGCCAATGTTACTAGTGAAGGAGCGCCCTTACAGTGACATTATTAGACAACAAAAGAATATGCAATAATTCTTTTTATTTGGCTTAAGACACTGCATATTCATTTTCATAAAATAGAAGTAGCAAATGATCATGCATCTAATTTTAAGGTTACTGTCGCTCTAACTACAATTAAAATACCTGATATCGTTCATTACCACCCTTGAGGACTAAGTTCAAACGCCTGGTGTGTGCCCTTACCATACCCTTGAAACCAGAATGCATGTGCTGTAGTTACTACCAGAAACACTCCGGAACAGAAACTACGAAAAGTTTTAAGATTTTCAATAGCATGGTAAAGAAATTTTAATGTTTATTTTTAACTCAACAGTACAATTCAGACAAGCTCCTTCTAGCGCATTTAACTGTGATCCCCATGAGGGTATGCAACAGTAAGCACCGGAGAAATATGCATTATTTTGTCTGCACATCCAGTCAATATACGGACGTTGGCAAAGTGAGTACATCCAAAATTATGGGACAAAACAAAAAGCAATTGAAAATTAAAACAGGGAAAATAGTTGAGTTTATTAAATTGTTTCTTCCTCGACAATTGAAGACACTTAAGACATTAAAATGACACAACGTAGATAAAAGCAATGCCATATCTCTTTAACATGTGAGCGAAACATCAAAACAGTTTCATGAACTTTTTACTGCCAACATCTTCATGAGAAAAACGTGGCAAAATTTCCTTCCTGTTAATGTCTCAACTCTCCTTTGCCGAAAATATATCGTATATTGTCACCATCTGACCCAGCCAGGATTTGATATCTCCTCGTCTATTGAAAGGAAGACCACTGGTAGTGCATATTCAGGGCTGAATAGACACTACCAGTGTCTTCCTTATTGGCTACCAGTGTTGGCTAGCCCTAGTCGATTTATTTTAAGACCACAGCAAAACGCTACACTACTCCTTTAAGCTAAATACATGTGAGTTTTGATGATACTCCAATGTCGTGGTATCTTTATATTCATATGTTTCATCTCTCAGGGGGATTCCGGAGGACCACTGGTATGCTCGAATACGGGTGACCCTAAGGAATCATCTAAAGGAGTACTAGTGGGCATTGTCAGTGGCCACGCATATGGGATTGGTTCCTTCTTTACAAGAGTATCAACGTATTACCGTTACATCGAAAGGAACAAATCGTCACCCTTTAATACAACGAATATTCTTTCTATAGTATTGTTAAATTTAATACAGTGGACATTTTTGCTATTTTGATATCTTTTTATTAGCGTTCCCTATTTCACACCTCTCTGAACAACTTATATTTCAGAGGGTTAAGAAACAATTTTTAAAAATCCACCAATTTCACATGAAAAATTAATTTCAGGTATGTCTAAAACCAGATCATTTAAAGTACATGTAACGCATACAATCAATGTCGAACTTAACACTGAAAACGTTATTTTCTTTTACTTTTAAGCTCAACGAAGCTTAAAGCCGGCGTCATACAGTTTCCTGATTCATTCTTCATTATCGAAAACCTAAATACACATCTCTTATATAAAAGCTCCCACAAGGCGCACACCATGTCATAGTTTTCGAATGGAAAAATCAAGACGTTTGATTCGATAGTCATCGACGTCTTTAGATCGGAACAACACAAATCTGAATTCCTCTTAAGAAAACTTGCTCGGTATATCATACGTTCACAGCCGTACTAAAACTACATAAATTATAGTTAATTAAAGATATCAGTTACTTGCAAACCAAACAACATTTATTTCATGGAATATGTACAATCATAGATAAGAATATCAAAGACAACTGCAGAGTAATTTGTGGACAGGCATCTGTTACCCAATCGTAAAATAAGCCAATCCTGTTATGGAGAGTCAATAGTCGTGAGTTGACAAGGGACGTCACTCCTACAAGGACTCCTGCTTCAGTCTCTGCTGGATCACCAGTTCCATGACAGACGAGGCCGCCTCCTTCGGTTTCCTGGAGAGAGAGGATAACACACGAAAGACTGTGAGCGATCCGAGTTAATGTTCAAGTCGGCGGCAGTCGGCAGCGGTCACTGGCGACTGGTGACCTATGATCTCATGTTAAATGTAAATTTGTCAATTTACCACACATTTTCTCGGACACACACACACACACAAGCGTACTATTACTGTATTAACTGATTGATACCTATCAGTAAATTTGAAGTCTGTCAATGTGTGATTGCCCTTATAAGTGCACAGTTTTTTAATTCAGGGAGATAACAAAATATGAGCAATATTTCGTGTTACGACCGTCGCCAACGATCGTCGGCTATCGCCTCATGACTTCTTTTATCATGGCCTCTCGTCAGTTGTTAATAACAATCGACGCTTACCGTCGCCGACCGTCGGCGGCGATTGTCGTCGTGGATTGTGGCTGTATTAGCTCACTATGACTATAAGTTAATAGAAATAAATTATACACGTACTACAGACATCACGAGAGACTTTTCATGTTTCGTGCAATAGTAGTAGATGCAGCTTCTCTTCATTATATATTCGCAATTTTTCCTATTAACTACCATCATATTCTCAACCACTAAAGATTTGTTTAGGCTCCAACTCTGAAGTCAAAACAAATATATTTAGTTTTAACATGACTTAACTTTAAATAACAGAATTATACATAGCTTCATTACTATTTTATAATAGTAAATATGAAGTAAAATTTGAAATGCGATAACCAAGATCACCTGCGTTGTTTTCACGGCTGGGCCGCTACAAACACCATCAAAATCTTGATCCAATAGTGTGTACGGTATTTTATTTACATAGTTATTGAATTTAAAAGGAACTTCTACTTCCTGCAAGAATAAAACAGCAAGGCACCATTTACATCCAAAGACTTCGAACGTAACGTATCAGACACGGAACGTATTAACGGTTACATTACAGAAAATACCTTCATATGTATTGTACAGAGTGATATGATTTTGTTTTGTCAAGGCAGATTCACTTCCTCATCTTAATCCTCAGAAGTAGCGAGATTCCGATTTATACAAGGAAGATTACAAATACCTATAGACAGCAGAGACCACTTGCGTTTTCTTTCTCACTTTCGTTTATTCGTTTGCTACTTGCAACATTGTACTTACCAAATCTCATTCCAAGACACGATTCCAAAAAAATCTAAAACTAACCAAAACAGCAAGATTGAAAGCAGGATGTCTGAAGAATCTTTGGGTGTATATGTACCATACTGATCTCCATTGTTGAATCTCTTCTGAACTGGACTCATAAGCAATGGTGTACAGTATACCAGCGACAACTTTTACTTTATTTAATGTTCTTCTCTCCCTGCACAGGTATACAAAAATACATTTTTTGCAAACTTTCAAATTACTTTGTTCGTTCGTTTATAAGTGTAAGTCAAATCTTGAAACTGAGTTCCAAACCAGGTAACAACCAATTGAGCTTAAGGCATCCACGTTTGGTTTAGATGACAATACTTGATAAGCTGAATGACATCATTATAAATCCAATATGGCGTACGCCCAAGACGGCGACCCAATATTTTTTATGCACTTCCGTCTTTAGTATGTAGTGGAAGCTGAGGTGTACGTCGGATTTAATCATCTTTTCCTTACAGTAACACAAAATAACATACAATATACAGTCCTTTGTACTGCATTTCTATATTGCTTGTTCGCTTTTATTTCCTCTGTACAAAAAGTTATTAAATAAAAAAAATAAACAAACCTCTTTTTATTTGTTAAAAAACAGTGAGCGGAAGTTAGGACTCGCGAGTCAGTGATAATACTCCCAGCACAAAATGCTCGGTAAGTTTTATTGTCCTTATACAAGTCATATATGAAAACCTGCAATTGTATTATTTCATACTATTATTAAGGCCCATTACTTCATGTTCCGTGGAACAAGCTAACATTTAAAATTTGATAGTCTTGATATTATTTATATAGTATTCTCTACTCCTAATCCATTTAACCGAATAATAATAGCAACAGAAATCGTTTCTACTAATAAAGTGCATGTTTAGTTTCTACTAGAAACTAAGTAACCAGCTCTAAAACCAACAACAGTATAAATAATCTTACATGATGCTTCACGTCTCCAAGTTTAACTTCTTCATAAGTTCTTCGAATGTCTTTTACTTTAACTACTGGATGCTGCAACAGTTACGTATAAGTTCATATTAGTTGACTAACATCTACAAATCAAAAGTAACACTACCAATATAGCTAGGTCTGTGGTAAACGCTTTCGAAACGAAAATATTCGCAATCGTAGTTCCAATAATTTGTATAACAATATGTAGTGTCAATAATTCCCATAGAATAACATTTGTATAATATTGGCCGATGACTATGATGAAGCATAGCTATTCTAGTACAACAATTAGCAAGTTGAAGTGCCAGACATACAATGGATAATCGTAGGAGATGACATAATCTCGTGACTTAATTTGAAAAAAGCTAAAGCTGCTCTCTAGAAATGTGTATCTACAAAGTCAGCATGAAACTTAAATTTAAAACGTCGGTGACAAGAAGGCTGGCTACGGAAGATGGCCCTCCATACTCCATTTCTATCTATAAAGTGTAGAGTGAATTTGTACATGTCTTACGGACGACATTGTCATTTCATCGGTGCGGTGCAGACGTAACAGAATTTAGGGATATCTAAGAGTTTATGAAAATAAATTTACTTACGTTTTTAATATAGTCATCGTAACTTTGAGAAATGCCTGTTATTTGAATAACAACATTTGATAAATATGTTATCAATGTGTAATATATTTTATATTTATACACTTTAAATTCGTTTAAATTACTAGATACATTAGAAGGACAAATTATGTCACAGAAGTCATTTATTCCCTCTGGTGTCAAATAAAACGGATAGAAAAATTGAAAGCATAGAAAAGAGCAAAATGCTGGCAGATAATGGGCTTATTATCTGTATTTTGTAATATTTTATTTTTAGAAAAATCTTAAATTGATTTTCTACATTATTACCAAAAATGATCACATTTTATTTGTCTGTCGCCCGTTATTTATAATGTGTAACCACAAAACATATGCAGAAGCCACCATGTTAGCCATACATAGCCGCCGCTTTATTTAATCAAGTCGTACATACTCGTACCTATTTGTGGGCGGATAGGAATAAGAACAAAAGTCTAACGCTCTAATTTTTCAATGATTGTAATAACCAACATAATGTTAACATACGTCTTAATTGTTTGTTAACGTTTCACAAGAATATGAATTTTGTTGTTTGTTAAACTTTTATTAGTTAAATACTGAATGTGTTCCACTAATGTAATGTTAATACGGACTCACGCAAATAGAAGTTTCATTAAATCGGTACATGAAGACAAAGTATTACGTCTTTTAACTATAAACAAATGATGTTTACTCTTGTATATAAAATAAAAATAATAATAAATGAAAAAAAATGAATTCAAGAAATCCATACGTTTATTTTTTTTTATTCCAATCATCTATTATATATACCCCAGAGATTTGAACCATCTCCCGTTTTTTGAATTCTAGTTTTGATCATGTGATTTGGTGCGGTCTTTAAGTCGTAAGCCCATCCAATCCATGCAAAAAAGTCAATAAACTTTGTGGAAACGTTAATTGTATCGTTACCAAGTTCAGCAGTTCTATAATCCCAGGGAAACACGTGATGATAGTTATGGAAGGCTTCACCTAAAGTTATTATTGATATAAAGACACTCTGAGAGGGCATTATACGACTATCGTAGGGTCTATAACCCCAACGATGAGCAAAACTATTAACTAAGAACGCAACATTGAGACTGAAGACGTACCGAAGCAGAGTTGCATGCCAAGAATTTATAAATGTTTCTTCCCAAAAGATGACGGGTACTAATGTTGGCATTAAAAAGCATATACTTCCGAAGAGATAAATAGAGTACCTGAAACCAAGCATACAATATGAGACTTCTGTAATAAAAATAAATTGAGCTTAGTTAAATGTTTTGTTTTATGTACGCCACTTAGTAAAAAATATTATCAGGGGGTACGGCAGTGCCCCCGCCAAGTCGAGCAAAAGCAAAAAAAGGACACAGTCGTGAACTATCTTTTTTAGAAGCGATTCTGAGCATTTTCAAAACGTACTCAGAAATTTACAGAAAAAATATATGTATTTTTATATATTATTTTTAACTTACTTTTCTTGAAACATTAACACTGGGTTACTCGTTAAGTCGGACGTATCTATTAGTTTCCCTTTTTCTATCGCTTCAGGGTGTTTTTTTACCATCATCCAGCCAATGTGCGAATAAAATAGTCCTCGTGACGCATTATGAGGATCAGCATCTGTGTCGCTATGTTTGTGATGCAATCTATGGTCCCTTGCCCATTTCAGTATCGTCCTTTGGCAAGCAACACAGTTAAATAACATCAAGATTATTTGCAGTGGCATTTTGGCTTTGTATGTTCGGTGTGACCATAATCTGTGTGCTCCAGCTGTGATTCCTAACGCAGCTATTATATATAAGAAGAAGTCTGCAAAGTGCTATATAAATTATTGCCTTAATTCTTTCTTAGCTATTTAATCCAAATCTTATTAAGTTTACTACGGCCAAACTTACAAATTTTACTTACTGAATAATATTGTTTCCCACCGTACTGCGATAAAACTCAGATATAAACCGTATATAGCTGCAATGTGAACATATGTGATATTTATCGCATTTGGATATATTATTTCATATTTCCTACTTCCCGCACTAGGTTTCAATGTCAGTTCATTTACTTCATGATCTTCTTTTATAACGGCCAATTCGTCCATTTTGGTAATAGATATTTGTTTTATCAAGTTGTAATCTAAAAAACAAAGGAAATGTTAAAAAACATACAAATATTTAGAAAAAACTTCAAAGGTGCTGCCGTTGATGCTGGACCTTTACTTTGATTCTTGTTTAAATTTCTAATATTATTATTTTGTCTGCTATGTTCGGGTTCCAGGGTAAATAGGTGTACATAATCTTCTATAATATCCTGATCTTGTTCTATTTAGCCAGTTATCTGTTATCTTAGGGCTACAGTTGCTTCATATGTTCGATGTGTTCGTATTACACAAAAATAATACTTACTTTTTTTGTTGTCGCATTAAAACTGTTATTCTGTACTGTATCATCCCCTTTTATATGTACTTGAATAAGTAAACTGTTCAGTATTAACATGTTACTAACGTGAATGGTTCTGTACAAAAAGCTTGTTTTTAGAAGTTTCATTTTTAAATGAAACCAGATAACATTATATAATTTAGATGTCTAACAGTCTTTGGCATAATTATAAAAACCATATAAAATTCCACAGCGTAGATATTTGAGAGAACTAGGATCAAACATTGAATTTATATGGTACAAAAATATGATCTCTTATTAATTTAATCAATTCTTTTCTGTTTCAGCAAAAGAAATGTTTTAAACCTTGATCAACCGGCTGGTCAAACTAAAACTGTTAGACCTTACTGCCGCGATGTTCTTCTATCGACGCACATATTTTCGAAAAGACAGATAATAACCAATACTTGGGATGAGATAATAGAACATTATACGAGAACTCTTATGTATAAGTTCACGTGTACTTAAACGTCAAAAACGTATACATTAATTATACGTAAATTTTAATGCACAATTTTTTTTTACCTATATCTTATGTGGTTTTGTGTATTACTTTTATGTCTATAATTGACCTTGGTATTATATATTTTTTTGCAATAATTGTTAAGTATCAACGTCAATTTTAACCCATTCCTAAATTTACCTATAAAGATATCACTAGCTATAATCGGAATATACAAGTGATTTATTTAATTGACTTATCCGATATACGTACATGTACATGTTGGGTTATGTGATATGAATCTAAAGGCACCGATCTTCTAATCTTTATTTTATGTAAATTGTGTGTAATGTGGAAGCAAAATAGGTAGCCACTAACGAACGTGTAATAATTCCAAATATCAATAAACTTATATGTATGCATTTCTTAAATATAAAAGAAAATTGGAATGAAGTTCCTAAAGAAATAGGTGTAGCAGTAGAGCATTCAGAGTCGGGCCACAAATGGTTCTTCAACTTTTGGTATATTATAAAGAAACTAAAAAATCAACTCGTCTTATTGGATATTCAAATATTTAGCAAATAAAACTACATACGACTTAACTGCGAGAACTAATGGAAGAATAAATTTATATAGAAACTATACATTTAACAAAAATTGTCGAAATTCGGACTTTGGTAGGCAAACAATTGGATAAATAGATTATTTAATAAAGAGTTAATGTATACAGGAACTATAATCTACAATCGCCAACCGTTTATTTATACAGATAATTGATATGCAACAAGATAATGTAAGAGAAACAGTTAACATAAAAATAGTAAACAATCTGGTACTGAAACTGAAAGTAAGATTCTCATACTTGTCATTGTACTAATAGGATATACAACGACAATTTGGTTGTAAGAAGTTGTAAGTAAGAATCTTCTTACCAGAATCACAAGGTATGTTTTTGTTCAAAAATTCTCAAGCGGGAAGTTAGATACACTAAACGTTTTTATTTAATATTATTTCGAGCGATAAATATTACATAAATTAACTGATTTAAACATTTACATAAATATAAATAAAACTCACAGAAAAAATAATTTGTCACACTAAATACATTTTGTTACTTTTCTAGGGCGCGACATGAATTCCTCAAATGAGTATGATAATACTGTTGAAACACCGAGTGGTGTTCTCGAAAAATATGAACGAGAAAACAAATCGAACGAAGTCACTCTTGCAGCGCCGAGAAAGTACAAAATCAAATATAGAAATGTGTTGATGATGACATATTTACATGCCTCCGCAATGTACGGAATCTATCTTTGTTTTACATCTGCCAAGTTAGCTACGATTGCATTCGGTAAGCATAACGGAACAATAATAGCCAATTTATTAATAAAAATTGGTCTAGAGTATACCAAATCCGCGTATGGAGATTTCTGTCGCACTACATACTTTTATATTACTTTTATAGACATTAATAAGCTTGAAATTAATATTTTCTCTTTCAGACTATAGCTTGTTTGTTCTTGGAGGAATAGGGATAACAGCAGGGGCGCATAGATTGTGGTCTCACAGATCATACAAACCAAAACTCCCATTGGAATTTTTCATAATGATACTAAACTGTATTTCTTTACAATACACTGTAATAAATTGGGTGAGAGATCACAGATTACATCATAAGTACAGTGACACCGACGCCGATCCCCATAATGCTAGAAGAGGATTCTTCTTTTCACATCTTGGGTGGTTACTCGTTAAAAAAAATGAGCTAGTGAGGGTTCATGGAAAGAAAATTGATTTATCTGATTTGGAAAATAATCCTGTTCTACAGTTTCAAAAAAAGTAAGACATATAGAGGATTTACAAAACTTATTTAAATGTAGTTAATTATACATATTCTACTTAATATCACGTATGTTAGAGTGGCGACTACGTTTAGAGTCTCCCCAAGACCTCGTGGACCAATGATTTTAAAATGTACAATGTGTACAGTGCTACTTACTATAATAGACCTTTGTCCAGAAGTAAACTTGTAAAGACTGGTTGATGTATGAATAGTGAAGAAGCCTACACGCCTAGGAATTTAGCAAAAGTAGTACTATCTAAGGTTTGTAAAGTCTTTTTATATACACTTAGTCGGCGACGTGGTCTGTAGCCCAAAACCTTCTGCCTGAAATGGAGACTCAGGCTAATACTCTATTATATATATACTTCAATTGATTTACAGGATTTAATATATTTGTACGGTGCTTAAATTAAATTTCAACGAATTACAGGTATGCCATTCCTCTCTTTGGAGCGGTTAGCATAGTACTTCCAGTCGCGATTCCGATGTGGTGTTGGGGCGAAGAACTAAATATCGCCTGGCATTTGAACGTGCTACGATACATTATGAATCTGAATGCAACGCTCCTAGTAAACAGCGCAGCGCATATCTACGGACAGAAGCCATACGATAAAAATATTTTACCGACGCAAAATTCCTTTGTATCTTACATATCAGCGGGAGAAGGTTTCCACAATTACCATCACACGTACCCCTTTGACTATCGAGCTGCAGAGCGTAATCAAATTTTCTATTTTAGTTTATCTACTTTGTTCCTAGACTTATGTGGTTGGTTAGGTTTAGCGTCTGACTTCAAAACAGCAAGTATAGAAATTGTTGAAAAAAAAGCTAAAGCCATGGGAGATGGTACACGTGCTATGCATGTAAAGCAACGCTAATTGTGTAAAATATATATTACATATATATAATATATACTCTTTTAGTAAAAATATTGAATAGTTAATAACGATGAATAAAAATATGTCTTAAATTAACTTTAGTTTCACTAAAAATAAAAAAAAATCAACCATGTTTTATGTTAAATAATAATGACGACAATAGAAAAAAATAAATACATTCTAAATAAACTTTAGTTTGATTTTTAAACTAAAAGAAATTAAAAACATTATTATATTGACGATGATAACGATTTAACTGATAGGTACATACATTATGTACGATCTCATCTTGTTATGAACTGTTTAAATGTATACATGTCGTGGCCCTTAATTGGATGTACAATTTATAGTCAAACTACTTTACTTTTTTATATATGATGGAGTAGCAAACGAGCATATAGTCCACCTGATGGTAAGAGGCAACTGCCGCCCATGAACATTTGTAATCTACCCCAGATAAGACTAGAATCCTACCTGGGGTCGACCACAGATGCGTT
>DWRA01002403.1:0-14119 GCA_018250295.1 Spathilepia clonius
CGCGTGGCGCGCGCGCCGCCGCTCGCCGCGCGCGCCGCCTCCTTCGCCGGACACTCCATCACCACCACCAATCCGTTCCTCACGCCCGCGCCGCTCTAAGCGCCGCTGTCGCCGCGCCCTCGACGCCGTGACGTCGCGACGCCCGTTATACACGATGAAACTTGCCGACCGAAGAGTAGATGTATCTAAGTGTCAATGTGACGGTAGCGGAAGCCGAATTGCCGATCTATCGGTAAACGGATGTACCTAGTAATGTTGGAACAACCGAAGAGTAAACGTAATAGCGTTTAAGATGTGAACGGTAGCGGGAACCGAGTACAACAAGCAAAAGTTCAAATAATTCGTGAATAAAGCTCTTATGGAGAAGCGTACTTAATACCATCTCGCCTACAATTTAGTGAGATGATGTATCGATTGGAGCAATCACTAGCTCGACTGCTTACTGGAGTCAATCTCCTAGTTTTACTAGTTTCTCCTAGTTTTGGTGTTTACATTCGAATTGAAAAACGTTTCCGAGCTTAAGCTTGTTAGGCTCACGAAAGAACAATCATAGAAGTCATTAAATTATATATTGAAAAATCAAAGTGGCGTTAGATTGAATGCGTTAAATAAGCTGCATTCTTATTGGATATATAGATGTCGGCTTGTAACGACATAAATGTTGCGATATGTCATTAATGCACATAAAATGTGTAAAATTATATTCGATATTTATTCATGTTATAAAATATGCTGATCGGCTTAGATGCACTGTTTAGTGAGCACGTAGATTTTAATAGACGTCGAATTTCTGAACAATCTTATTCAATGACTCGATTCGTGCTTTCATTCAGTCTATATCTACTCTTATATCATGCATATAACTAATGTGGGCCCCGTTAGGGAACAAAAGCTAAATAGATTTAACCGAAGTTACAAAATGACTTACGATTATAAAACTCAAATTACGTATAAAAAAGAAATGTACCTGTAGATCTAAAAATACGTCAAAATAAAAATGAACGTTTTAGTACAAAAAAAACGAAACAAAGGTAACTTGAATCCTTATTTACGACATATTTTCGTCCTATAATGTACTTAAAATAACTTTATAAAAATACATTGGACGCCAATTAATGAAAAAGGTCGTTGCCAAATTATGTAGTTCCTCAATGATTTTGACGACATGATAAATTATAAATTGTCTTGCGTCGAAATGGTTCCTTTTAACTCTAAATTAACACATTAAGAGTTTATAAAGATCAGGAATTACACTATTTACCAAAATGTGTACTTAAGTCATTACGATCACAAAAATAACTACATCGTTAGTTACTTATGCACCTATCACGTACTTATTTAAGATGTGTTGTGTCGTAAAAAAGATAAAAAATCCAGAAAAACATTATTGGTGCTTAATTATTCGTTTAGAGTTCTGCTATATTAAATTTTTTTACAATACACGTTTTATGAGTAAACGCGCTGGCTGTACATTTAAATTAATCATTTAAAACTTATGCGTCAAACGACAATATTACCGAAAACTTTGCAGTAGTTTATTTAAGAAGTTATTTCTCAGGATGTATTTCCATTGTCTAGTAATTCACGTTACCTATGCACAAAGCACTGCGCCCGGTTAGCGAAAAAAATACGCTCAAAGTTATTATGCTCGCTTTGCTGCCTTCCTTTTGCGGGGATTTTTATATCGTGCTTGTAACCGACAGTGGAAAAAACATTCTTTCTTATGAGCTTTTACAACATTTCGAACAAAAAAATCAATTTTCCTTTTAATCTATTTTAATACACCGCGAAGTCCTTTAAGATGACAACCTTTCTATGCTATTTTGTTTTAATACTATACTTTTCTAAAGGATATTGTGTGTGTAGGTTTAGTTTTTTCCGTGGTATATTTTGTGTTGCCACTCATGAAGGCAACTAAGCAGATAACATTGTTTTGAATCAAATTTTAAAATATGTACAACCACTGTTGTTTTACAAGAATAGTGAAGAAATCTGCAAAATATATCTGAAGAATAAGCCAAAAAAACATATCATACCGTTGACTGCAATAATAAATGAGTAGACTTAGAAGCTAGCGTACACTTATTAATAAATCAATATTTAAGTACGCATGCTGTTTGTGTACAATAATAATAAGCTTTCATTTAGCCATAATTCTCTTCGATTTTGAATATTTTTTCTGTGATCAAATGTATTTTACGTAGTGATTATTCTGGATTTTGATATATTATGATAAATGTTAAATAGTTCCATTTGTTATCGGGTAATGAACGGTACAAACGTCGACTTGGAGCGGAATTATGTTAAATGAGCGACGGACAAAATAATTTGATTAGGAATAAAACGTTTGATGCGTAAATTATATCTTAATAAATTAATGTTGTATGTACTTAATCTTTGTCAAATCGCACTGTGCTTTTGCGCTGCACGTTAGTGTTCTGTGTATAATACGTAAGTTAAAGACTTATCCCATGTTCTATTCGTCCATGGACAGTATTAAATAAGTCCGCGCGCATTGTTTCTGAACAGTGTCTAACAAATATAACGAACAATGCAGTATTTACCTTTTATCTACGTACATGTAATATAGGGTTTTGGATATATTTTTCCTTTTTGTATATAATTGTAAATTTGTAGGAACACTCTTTATGAATATTTTTGTTTATAGTTTTAATTTTTTTCTTTCAGGATATGAATACAGTAAATTCTCGTGTCACAGCGGCGTCTTGTTATGTATACTTATTTTTTACGATTTGTATTTTATTTGGAAGTTATAATTATTCTGTTATCTATTATACTGACACCTTCATACTTTTTATACAAGAACAGCTAAATATGAAGTTTCATCTCCTTGGCAACAGTACACGATATATTTTCTTTATCTAAAGTTTTAACAAACACAATAACAAAGCACAATATTCTTGCACAATAAATGTTGCGTCCTTTACATTCCAGATTATCGCTGATATTGTGTCAATGAGCAATTGTTACATAGATTCTAACTTATTAAATGTTTAGCTAATATATGCATAAATTCGCCCATAATTGTACTTACCACATGTAATTATAGAGTTTGGCTATTTACTGTTCAGTTTTCTGTGTATTTGCCATAACTGTTATTACCCTAAATGTTTATCGATGTACGTAAAATAGTTATCGATTTTGTAATGTATTGTAGTGTTGAGATAGTTATTTCACCGATCTATGGTCCACATTTATCAGACTGTATTAGAAAATCGAAATTATAATGTCTCCTTATATAGAGAAATATCCCATATATTTGCACATAAATCTTAGCACGTTTTATTGTTCAAATGTTTGTATTGGCTGTTAGTTAAATGTATAAAACATTACTTTACTTTTAAGAAGACTCAAAGTACTTATTCTATGAAACATATTTTTGTGTACAATTGCTTATAACTGAAATATTAACTATATAATCTGACAAAATGTACTTAATACTGACATGTTGTTTCAAAATTGTTGAAATGTTATTTTGTATATTCTACAATCATTTATTTTTGGCTAAATTATAAAAGCATGTAAATATCAGGGCATATATGTAGATATTTTAGATGACGAGAGTTCAAATATTATGAAAAATAAATATTATGTTTAGTTGAAAACTGATTTTATTTGGCATCTCTCCGTTAAACGAACAATGTTAGCCTATTAGAATTTATTGAAAAATGTTTTAAATAGTAAAACAAATTAAACCCAAATAAAAATGTGTGCCACTGAGGGTTTTAACGACTACCAGTCTATGTTATCTATGTAGCATGAGCTAAGGTGTGCTTTATCTAAGATAGCTATGTAGACATACGGCTATAGTTATCGCAAGTACGTAAGGATCTAAAATAACACAGTAGGATTGCATTGGAAACTTATTTAAACAGGTTATTTAATTTTGTGTTACAGTGTAGTACAGAAAGATGCTAAAATAAGGATCATCATAATTTTACTTCATTAAATATTCGATACCAATGTAACAAATGAAACTAACAAATTGGTTTGCTGCACCACTTTATTATTCATTTATACATGAATATATTACTCAACGCCATAAATTTCAGTGCCTACATACTACCTAAACAACGTAAATATTGTCTGTAAATTATTCTATACAGTACAGTTCAGGTGACAGAGAAACATTCACTTATATTAGCACAATAAGTTAGATCTATAACTACGAGACCAAAACATCATTGCAATTTTAAACAAAGCTGTTATGTCGACATGAACTACTTGGAAACAATTTAATATATTTTATTAACCACATATAGCCAAATTGAGAATATCCTCTACTTTAAGAATCAAGTTTACATACAAATATACATAACTATTTTCCATTAATTCCAAAATACATTTTCCAATAATATTTTTGTAACGGCAAAAGTGATTCGCAAGAAAATTTTCAAATATATATCTTTAGAACAAAGCAGATACACTTTTACCCTGTCGATAAACTATGCAGCTTTAGGGTTGAATATACTTTTTGGTTAATAAATGTACCATCTAATACAATAAATAATTCACGACTTCATAAAACCATGTTACATAATTGTTACTTAAAATTATATTTCATTAATTTTATGTGAGTGAATACATATTAAATTATATAACATAAATTTAGAACAGAACAAAACTGCAAACAATTCATATTGTACTTTCTCATAATAATTGCGACTAGGAATGGTGCCTGAAAATGCATAATGGTCCTATAGTTTAACCAATATTTCTGTATCACTTCTACAGTACACGCAAATGCCTTTTCTATCACTTTTAATGCGAGGAAACATCACATTTAAAAACATAAAATATGACTAGCACTAATTTTTATGTCTTTGTAACTTTATCAGTAAAAACAATAATTAAAATAGTTGTCGTGCGTAATAAACTCATTTCAAGCTACACCAATGATAAATTATATCACATTAAATATTAATAACAATAAGAAGAATACATCGTTGGATCACAATTCAAACTTATAATACCATATTGTTTCTATACAAGCACGTTTAAATAATCAATAAGCCAAGATACACATAGAATTCTAAAGTTATATTGAGATTACGATATCTACAATAATATTAAAAACAGTATAAATCTTAATGTATTAATACTGATTTAGTTAAAAATCATAAATGATTTTAATAAAGTTCACGTTATAAAAATTATAATGATACTGTACTGAATCAAAACATGAACGATTATAATAGGTATATTAATAGAAAAGGAAATATTTTTATGAATAATTATTGTTTCTTTATTCATTAAGTTGTTTAAAATTGTGCCTAAAATAAAATTATAATAGTCGATTATAAAAAAATTAAACGAAATCCAAGAGAAAACACGTTTTCACGTGTATAAGTGAAAATAGGTATATAAAAGAGTAGACATTTTTTAGAGAAACACGTCGATCATATATTATATGGTATATATATACCTCTGCAACAGACTATATGGACTTATGTCAATTTATGATATTGATGATAAAAAGACTATTGACAATTGGACAGTAGGTGAAGGAGTCCATTTAACTTATGCATATTGAGGTGTAATAAACATTGATATCATAATAATTATGAGGTTTACAAAAGGTTTGAACAAATGCATGAGGCTGTCTGCGTAACGGTTAACAGATTAGATACATTTTAAGCAACACCCATGTTAGGAAATAACTGTGAACACGGCATACATTTTCATCAGGCTGATAATGAGGTAATACAATTCCTTAACCAGTCCTATATTAATATACGATTTGAATACACTCAAGCTACAGTAACAATTTTAACAAGAGTTAAATTATTTAATTAAATAATTTCAGCATTATTCATTCGACAAAAGTAGATGCCGCAGTTACGTACACTTTGACTTATTCAGCTCTGAAACATACATATATCATAGAATCCTTACATAAAATGGAGAAATGTCTCTTCTCTATGATAACTAGATAAGGAGGAAGGAGAACGTTATTCGATTAACAAAATATGTGGAAACATCTAAAAAATATAAAAGGTTCATAATAACTTTGAGCAAATATGATTATTCAATGATAGCGAAAAATAATAGACCTTATGTATAGTTAAAAATAATTGTATAAATTTTATAAAATCCACTCATAATAGTAAAAGTATACGAAAATTTCTATCGGTCTGTCGAAAGAATAATAAATCATAGAATACATCTTGTAAATAGATAGTAAATCCAGATAAAGGAGTTGTATGTTAAAATACTTCTTTGTGAACATTTTTATTTACTAATTTCATCATCATTCTACAAAAAATGGTTTCTCATTCTTTAAAAAAAGATTTAAAACTTCATTATGTTAAAGTAATTATATAGGTGTATAATAAATAATCGATTAAATCAAAATAACTATATATAAAAGAACACACAAATATCGATTACAAAATAAGTTTAAGAAAAAATCCACACAGCTAAAGATTTAATACATTTACTTACATTGATATAATTACATTGACTGAAACATTTAGTACTCATTTAAAATTTACAATTGATTTCCCAATATTTAATTTTACTACGCACATTGAAAACTTTTGACTAAAGTCTTTTTCATGTCTTTTATGTTACAGCAGTAATATAGTTATATGCCATGAAAAGACATATTGATTATTGGTATATCTGTAATTGAAAATGCGTTTTCATTACATAGATTTTCATTCCTTCTATTTTTTTTAGCTTTAAGCAGGCTTAAAATAGCATTTTATATATTATACACCAGCTATTGAGCTACTGAAAGGTAAGAACTTTGTTAATCGATAAGTTCTACATGTCAAATCAGGGTGTATGTCCAATTCGTGACGTTGATGTAAATCACCAAGTATCGTATAGCGATAATCTCTCGCTTTCTGTTGTGTTCCGGTGTCATTTACAAATAGACAATATTTTAATTATTAGCCTACCTACATGTGGTAAACTTTATACTATGCGTTGCAAATCAACAAAAAGAAGAATGCATATAAAATAAATGAGTTCGGTAAGTATATTTTTATTAACTAGTCAAAGTATCATATGTAGCAGAGGCGTACTTACGTACATATACTCTGTGATATATAGGCAAATATATTGTCCAGTTACTACACTAGCAAATAGTACTATAGTTATTACAGCTTAGTGTTACATTGTCCCATACCTAGAGATGTATGTATGTAGTAAATGAATTATTTTGAGTAATGTACATCTTTGATTTATCTGGCGCTACTACACGAAACTTTCGTAGTATTGAGACACTTCGAATGTTCCCTTGAGGTTAATTAATTTGCGACGTTTGGTGATAGAGATTATATATATCTGTTCACTCGGAGGCAAGTCAACCACGACGCCACGTGACAGAGTTCAAGAATGTCCATGTGGAGTTACACTAGTAGTGCCGCATGATGGCGGTGATGACATTCAAACAATGTTAGTGTTAGTAACATCATCTGGAGGTGTAACTAACGTTAATTTTACCGTTGATAACATGTTAACTTACTAATGGTGAAGTTAAAACGCGCTCAATGTTCATATGGTCTATAATGTAAAATTAATCACGTTACCGAGTGGTGTTGGTTTTCAAACTAGGCGAATATTAACTTGCAGTAAAATTAAAGACGACGCCAGGCGGTCATCTTCAGACATATTCATTCACGTGTTAAAGTTTGTGTACATGACGCCGTCTGTAGTGACGGCGGCTGCGGTGAAATACGCTGTATCTTTACGTGGGGTCGTGTCAATTTGAACGTTTACTTGGAATGATGGTCAGACACATCGAAAGTTTGTACCGGCTTACTAGAGTGACGATGTTTACGTAGATGTGTTATGCGGGTGCGGTGCGGATGTTGTCGTGGCAGCGCTGGCAGACGCGCACGGGGCGCAGCGCGCGCAGGCGGCGCACGGGCGCCTCGTAGCGCGAGCAGCGCCCGCAGAACACCGCGCCGCACTCGCGGCAGTGGTGCCGCCGCTCCAGCGCCGTGAACCGGACCTATCGGACGACCTTCATTATCGACCCCGAAATTTCCCAATGCGGACTACGAGTTCCATAATAATATTATAGTCCACCCGGTTAGCGAGGTGTATACTATGCGTACATTTATAAGTGACATGATCCTATATCGTCGACGTAAATAATAAAGGTGATTTAATATATTTCTGGCTCATAGATACGTCGTTAATTGAGAGAGTACTTTACTACACGTAACATGCAACTATTTGGCTTCCTATATAATTATTATTTTTTATAAGTCTTAAAGTGCTATAATATGATTTCTCTTTAGCATGAAGTAGTTGAAATAATATATCCATTCTAAATGCATTATCAAGACGAACTATAACATTTAATTGATGCCAGCGTTTCATTCTTAAAACAGATATTTATTACTACAGCTGACTTACCTGACACTGCGTGCAATAAGGTGCGGTGTCGTCACGAATCCAGTGGTCAGCCGGTCCGCCTTTAGCACCGGATGAGCTTGTCATATCTGGTGCTGACCAACGGAAAATCTGTAGGCAACATAAATTCATATTTTTAACAAAATTACGTAAGTCTGATAATTATATTGCTACTATATATAAAAATGTTTTACGTTATGTGTTAATATTTGTATGTATGCTTATTCCTGGATTTATACAGGCCGAGCGTATAATTGTGTAAGAGAATAGTAAACATACTTTAATTCATATTAAACGATTATAATAAAAAAAAACTAAAACATTTACAATACCATCTGAAAAATATGTGGTATAAATAATTTAATATTAAAAATATGTTGTTTGAGCTTGTATTAAAATTGTAATATGCAGTACAGTATGGTCTGAAACTGGATTTTATTGATAAAATTCACAAACTGTCGCCTTAATAAATATACAATTTATATTGTGAAAGCGTAAATATACTATGGAGCATAGTCACGAACACAGGTAACCTAATGTAACATATTTGCGAACAATGCGCCGATTAACTCGCTGAAAAACGAGTTACGTACACGCGGCTCATTAATGTAAGCACGTAAAATCCTTTCATCCTGCAAAAAATTACCACGGTCATGACGCGTAGCGAATACACCGAGTAATTCATTATCGTATAGCAAGCCCCATCTAAACGTTGCATGAAATATAAAGATATAATCACCCGTCCGCGCGCGTCGCCGACGGCGAGCCCGCGGCCGCTGCGCGCGGCGGCGGCGGCCGTGACGGCGGCGGGGCACGCGTTGTCGCGCCGCTCGAACGCCGTGTGCATCGTCAGCTTGCCGCGCAGCACCAGCCGCCGGCGCCATCGGACGCCCCACTCTGAGACAGATTTATCGTTACCATTACATGCCATGTACAACGCTGAAGCTGTATAATTTAGTATCTTTTTGAATTTATACTTTCTTTAAGGCGTTTGGGACAAAAGATCAAAACCAACAGAAAATGTATTGACACGTGACTCCATGAAAATGGCTAGTTAATATTGCAAGTTTCGCAGATTTGTTTTGAGTATCATCATATACATGACACGATACGTGTCGTTTTGTATCATGTTGTATTTTTTTGTTTCGTAATAGTTTAACTTCTAGTCCGTGTACAGATACATGTACTATTTTTATTAATTGCGGCAAAGATATAATCTTACGTGCGTACGTAAGTACCTACACACACTCTTTTCATATACTTATTTACATTTTATAAACCATTATTCATTTTACTGCTGAAAAGAAATGTACAAGGATGGTACAAAAGGGACAACTATTGTTATTGAGAATAATTAACATATTTAGTTATCATACGATGAATACAATTATCGTCATTCGTGTGCTAATTAATTTAATTATAAAATTGTATTATATAGTGTGATCATAAACTCATATGGGTCATTACAGTTAGTGCCTTCAGTGAACATTTTCATAAACTTTGCAGTACTAACCAGACGGAGTCTCCTTAGGTGGTGAACGTGAAGTAGTCGGCGGTGGTGGCGGAGTTTCGGGAGCTGCCTCCGCGTCGTTGGCCGACAGCATCACAAACGAATCGGTGAGGCTAGTGTCAGACTTGCTGGTCCGAAGTCCACCCTCAACAATGTCCACACTCGCTGTTGGTCCTTCCAATGACCCTGATTCGCTCGAATCGCCTATACTGCCTCCACCTAATAAATTAAAAAATAACTTTCTTTACTAGGCGTCAGAAAAATTATAGTAAATGTAGATTATTAAACAACAATTTCTAACAGATCCAATGGATTGCTTTGTTTATTTTTTGACATCCACAATTATCTTTCATCATTTACTTAATTTAAATAATAAAATTATAAGCCTTATTTATTATTTACGTCTATAGATACTTGGATAAAAATTATTAAATAAGTATATAAAAAATCGCTGTAGGTTAATATTAATTATGATAAGATAATAACAAAAAGAACATTCTCTAATACATACTTTTCCTGAAAAGCAGGTTTCCCTTGGACTTGCGTCTCAACACAACATTCCCCTGCTTCTGCAACTTATTTCTGTGTGCAATAGCTCCATTATCAACGTCGACGGCCTCGTTGTCGTAGTCCTCCCTGGTGTCCTCACACGAATCCACTGCTTCTTTCTGCTCCGGGTACTCTCCACCGTCCTCGTTGTCACTGCACGTGTCCTTTTCATCCTCACGTCGCGCGGATTCTTTAGCGCTAGTTGTTTCACAGGCGTCTGATAGCGAGCTCTCAGAACCTGATTTCGTTAGATTGCCTACAAAGTAAAGTAGACTTGAATAGAAATCTGCCCATTTTACTGATGTAATCTGCAATGGTACTAAATGTATGTTGTGGTATCAAATCTCATAAATTACTAACGTGAAGTCTAGTATCATCTACCCTACGTTTGACCACAGAGTAAAAGTTTTTCTTCAATATGATATTCGTATAAATATTTTTTTGAAAAAAACCTATATTTTTTTTTATCTGACACTATCCAAACAAAAAATACAAACTATTTTAAGTATGAAGATTTTATCTTACCTTCATTCTCATTTTCTTGCGACAAACTCATTTGTTTAACTAACTCCTCTACTCTTTTTATAGCTGCCTGTCGTTTATCTGGCTCATCTTCAGTCTTTTTGATTTCAGCTGCCACTTCGCTCTCGGATCTTATACTATCCTGTTCCATTAATTTAACATCGCCCGATTGACTCGTGTCCTTGTCAATACTTGCTGATTTTGTAGGAATATCTACGCTGCCTGTGTCTATGGATTCTTCTTCAATTGTTTCCGCTACATAGTCGATCGACCACATCTGTGGAATAAATTGTGTGACATTATTTTAAATCCGATGTTGTTGACTTGATATTAATTCGATAAATGTTTTCTTATATTATTTTATGAAATCGAACATAACGAATAAACGCCTCCTCAATAGTTGCAACTATTCCATCAAACCACTAAGACCTTTCCACATTTAACATCGATAAAAAATGTATTACTGTTGAAAGCAGTTTTACTTTTTTCTTTTCTTTTTACCAGTCATCAGTCATTACAATGTTTTTTGTACAAAATTTCCTCGCCAACACTTTGTAATAGGGTTCCATAGGCACTGACCCTGACGACGCCGTCGGTGGAGCCGGTGATGATGACGTTGAGCGGGTCCCACTCGCGCGCCTGGCTGAAGGCGGCGCACAGCAGCTGCGGCGCGCGCTCGCCGCCCGCGCCCGCGCCCGCGCCGCCCGCCGAGCCCGAGCCCAGCAGCGTGCCGTTGATGGACCACACGTGCACCCAGCTGCCGCTGCACGTCGCTATGTCGCCCTGGGTTACAAACACGTTTTGTCAAATGTAGGAACCATACACTATGTATTGGAACAATTTTCAGAGGTACGTTACAATGGAAGTATTTTTTTCATGGCTGACGCTTTAAGATATTTTAGTCCCATTACCATAATAGGATACATTACAAGTCATGAATCCATTCACATTAATAACTTGTTTGATTTAATATTTGATATAATACAAGTAATTGACAAAATTTCAAAGTAGTAAAATTATTCAAGAGTAATTACAAACAATAAACAAAATATAATTAGCAAAAATAAAATTGAGGACCTGTCTACACCGAAAATAAATCTAACTATAAATACATACTATCAACATTGAAATAACACTTTATGTCACATTTTGTTGTAATTTTTGTCTCTAAGCTATTACAAAAATTGTAAAAGATTTCATATCATACCGTGAGATCATCAATAGCGAGCGCAGAGACTGGGGGCAAGGGACTAGAGTGGGGTGGCAATAGCTGCCTCACGAAGGCACCCCGTTCCACGTCCCACACTATAGCCTGGCCATCGCGGCCGCCGCTCACCACCAGGTGGTAGGCGGGACTAGCTGCCAGGCACGTCACGGCCTCTTCGTGTCCGTACAAACATGTCTTCACGGATAAACGTCGTCGACGCGCACAATACTGCCACACAGTCACCACCTAGATAAAAATTATGCCTTTCAGATTGTGGGAATGGTAAGAAACGGTACAAGTAAGGAGTAAGTCTTTACCTCCTGAGTAATTAAATAAAATCGTTGTCTGCTCGAATCGACCGATTTGTAATTTCACTAGAAGTCAGGATTAGGATTAAAGAAATAATTACATATGTATATTCTATATATTCTATGTATCGTTAAAAAACTTACCGTACTCGTTCCAGCGGTAACGATCGTCTTCGCCGACGGGCACACGCACGTCACTATCTCTCCGCACGCTTGTGCTACGGCCTCAGAGACAAATACAGTCTTGTCATTGTCATAGTTGCCAATCCTTAGAGAATGGTCCGCGAATCCCCACGCTGCATACTTATTGTACGCAGGCGGCATTAAGACCTTATTTTGTTCGACTGCTAGTATGGCTTTGTCTGTGTACAGTATTTGGCCAACTGGACCATTTACCTCTGCAAAAATATGAATAAAATTTAATAAACAGGTACTTTGATTGAAGTATACTTTAATAAATTATGTTACAGGATTTTATACCTTTTACAGGTTGTAAAGAAGGTCTCAAGTTCTCTAAATTATGGAAAAACAATTTTTCCGGTGGCGTAGCCCCCTGAGATGGAATAATACTGTTGGGGTCCAAGATAGTCGAACTTCGTTGTGACATTTTCTTGCTTGGATGCGCTTTCTTGAATAACTGTTTCGGTATTTGACCAAAGTTATTTATAAAGCCAATAGTCGCAGTTTTCTTCAGTGGATCATCAATACTGAAAAAAAAACAAAAAAATTATAATAACGCAAGATTTGAACTGCAGCGTACATACAAGATTGTCTACTGTCCATATACCAAATGCTAACAAGCTCCAATTAGTACAAGAGTCTTAGTTTATTAGGTAACAAAGAACTACTTAAAAATTTGCTAAACTTAACAAAAAGTAGTTAGTATTTGAATAAAAAAATAAGCAATTAAATTGAAAAACTTATCATGTGGCCAGTCTTTTAAGGTTTACTAACATTTTATTACGTAATATTTCTTTTTATGTAGTCTTGAGCGCCTGAACAGATACTCTATGACTACGTCAATGTCATATATAAGTCGTTATAAAGGTCTATAGCATAATGTTAAGTGCATAACAACAATGTAAATATGAGATTACACTCACTTGTATATATCGACGTTGCCCTCATAGAAGAGGTGGTGGAAGACGTTGCACGCGTCGAGCGCGGGCTGCCCCTGCTGCTTGTAGCCGAACACGAGGTCGATCCAGTGGTGCAGGCGGTGCGACACGTAGTCGCACTCGAGCGCGGCGCGGTGCGCGCGGATGAACTCGCGCGGGTCGCCCTTGGCCCACGGCGGGAGCACCACGTCGCCCAGCGCCACGCCCGACTGCTTGCTCCCTGGCGATACCGATTTACCGTTAAACGAGTGGAAATTCCTAAACTTGTACTAGAATATTAATATTGTATATCCTTTAATAATTTGCTTTCTAGTTTTATGTAGAATTTTGGGACGTGCCTTAAAATGTTGAAATAACTATTCTTAGATATAAATCATCACTGAAAAGGCAAAAAGACTAACACGCCAAACGGCCTACAGGTACTATACTTATTTAAAATTGTTACTTTGTTTCAATTAACACAAAATAAAATAACAGTAAACATTTTAAATTATGTCATATTACCTAAATCCCT
>DWRA01002404.1:0-14117 GCA_018250295.1 Spathilepia clonius
GTCATTCACACTGTAATACGCTTTACTACATAAATTTAATTTGACAATCGATTTAAACCTTTTTTCCGGCAATTTAACCCGGCGTCATTGTTGCCGGGTATCTAATACCCGACGCATTTTAAAACTGTCATAATTTTAAAACAAAATGCGCGCGTCTTTTGTCCGTTACAGTAGCTGCGGTCGTTGACCTCTATTTGCGTATTCTCTTCTCTATTTAGTGTTGCTGCGGCTACCTCGTAGTGTAAACGTGTGTAAAGAGCGCGCGGGTAAGTTATACCCGGCCACAATGGCCACGTAACATTTATAAAGACAGCGTGTTTGTTGTTTTTTATTGTTTATTGATAAATTGCATATCGTTTTTCACAGTTTTATGAACCATGTCTTACGAAAGCGAACAACGTCGACTCTTAGCCTTGTTTGAACAAGCTGACGCCAGTGAAAATGAACAGTGCAGTTCAGAAGACCAGGGTGAAATCGACCATATTTCAGAGCGAAGTCAAGGCAGTGATACGGAACAGGAATGCAGCGATGATGAGCAAGAAGTAATTGTTTCAACAAGTAACCAGCAGTTTTATATTGGTAAAGACAATTCCACCAAATGGTCTTCGCAACCACCTCGGACCAACGTCCGCACAAGGTCAGAAAACATAATTTTACAAAAACCTGGGGTAAAGCCTATTGCGCAAAATGATAAGACTGAAATAGAGTGTTGGAAACGCTTTATAAATAATAATATGCTGGAACAAATACTTTGTCATACTAATGCTAAGATAAAACAGAGACAGTTGTCTAACAATAAACAATCGCTTTAGTATTTATTGAAAGAAACAACTATAGAAGAACTATTAGCTTTGTTTGGCTTGTTGTACTTGGCTGGACTAAATCGTTCTAATCGCCAAAATTTGAGCGACTTGTGGAGAACCGATGGTACTGGTGTGGAAATTTTTAGTACTACTATGTCTTTGCAGCGTTTTTACTTTTTACAAAGCTGTTTGCGTTTTGATGATGCAACAACACGCCAAGAGCGAAAGCAACTGGACAATCTGGCTCCAATTAGATATTTTTTTGAAGAGTTTGTCTCAAACTGTAAAAATACTTATACTCCCAATGAGTATCTTACAATCGATGAAAAACTAGAAGCATTTCGCGGCAGGTGCTCATTTCGTCAATATATCCCGAATAAACCTGCGAAATATGGCATCAAAATTTATGCTTTGGTTGATGCAAAAAACTTTTATACAGTAAACCTTGAAATTTATCCCGGTAAGCAGCCTGAGGGGCCGTTTTTGCAAAGTAATAAAGCTTTCGATGTTGTAGACAGATTAGTGCATCCTATTTCTAAAAGTAATAGAAATATAACAATGGACAATTGGTTCACGAGCATTCCACTGGTAACACATTTGCAACAAAATCATAAACTAACATCTACAGGTACATTACGTAAAAACAAAAAAGAAATCCCACCAAACTTCATAACCACGCAAAGAAAAGAAGTATACAGCACTCAGTTTGCATTCCAAAAAGATATGACGCTTATTTCCTACATGCCTAAACGGTCTAAAGTGGTGCTAGTATTGTCTTCTCTTCATCATGACCAAAACATTGATCCTGCTAGTGGTGAAAAAAGGAAACCAGAGATAATTACATTTTATAATTCTACGAAAGCTGGCGTCGATGTGGTTGATGAGCTCTGTGCTACCTATGATGTATCTCGAAACTCAAAACGCTGGCCCATGACAGTATTTTATGCGGTCATGAATGTAGCTGCAATAAATGGTGTGATTATTTTTCGTGAAAATAATAACTCGAAAACAAACCGGCGTGATTTCCTTAGAAAACTCGGTCTATCAATGCTTGAAGGTCATCTTCGCGTGAGAAAAAATATGAAGAACTTACCGAGAGGCTTACGTAAACGTATTCACGGACAAGTCGGTGAAATGATGACCTACCCTCCGAATAAAAGTTCTAAAACATATACGAGATGCAAAGACTGTCCTTCTGCCAAAGACAAAAAAACTAGGCATAACTGCAATAAGTGTAATAAGCCTATTTGTATACAACACATTATCCCATTATGCCAAAGTTGCGTTGATCTCGATAGCGAATAAGTCGATATATTATTAGTAAATAAGCTTTGTTTTATATAGTTCATAATTTCATGTTTATGTTCTAAAGAAAATTTTATGTTTTGTCTCTAAATGTCTATTATGTTATGTTTTCGAATAAACGTTTTAAGTTATGTTCTAAAAAAATTATCCCAGAATAAAAAGATTTAATTTGATGAGTAATATGCTCATTTTATGATAAATAAATGTTTGATTTTTATTAATAATGTATTTAACTACCTATTTCCCTATTATAGAAGACTAATATTGACATATGCTTGATTCAGTGTACAATAATGTACATGGGTAAAATTTACCCGGCCACAACGGCCAAGTTCTGTTTATTAGCCACAATGACGCCGGGTTAATATCAGTTTAAAGTTTTTTGATATCTGTACGTAATAGTATGTGTTGTAATAGTTACGGAATAATCTCCTGCGCACACTAAATGATTACATGATGTATATGCAACATTCAATGCATTAGATATGTGTTATGCCAGACAAAATAATATTTTTCTATACACAGTGTATGACGGCATGTGCACATCCATTAATATTATATACTAATAAATAACATTTTCTTTACCACAGTACTTATCTGTTATGCTCAATGACCAAAGATATAAATAAACATTACCATCACATTGCTAACACTCATTTATAAAAATTAAATTAGCCACATTAACCCCTTTCTCAAATTCATTAAAATATGTGAGATAAAACAATATAACTCTGTAACATTAGTGATTTAAATTAGAAAAGACTTGTCCACTTACCTGTCTTTCAACACGTCGCTCATGCTCAATTTTTCTTTTGTTTGCTGTTTTTATTAGATTTTCAATATACTTGGGTTTTCTCTCTTCTTTACTTTTCTCCTTTTTAACTTCTTTCTTAGAAGCAAGACTATCATAAATTTCATCATATTGATAGACTGTTGAATCTTCCATTATAGCCTTTTCCTGAGTAATTTTTGCCTGTAATCAAGTATAATGTGTGCACATATATAACTACTAAATCATACAGGTTTTTGGCTATAATTATTTAAATTTTATAAAAATATCATTTGAGAAACCATGCCACACCACCAGAGGTAAAACTTATGAGACTTATAATGTTACCTTTGACCACATCTAAAGAAGAAATTCACACTATAGCAGTCCACATGGCATCATTATACACTTCAATAAATGTGTTATTAAAACTTTTATTCACCTGCCTGTTAATGTTGTCACTGGGCCGCAAAAGTATTGGTCTTTTTTTTGACTCATCCTCAGAGTCAGAATCATCTCCAAATACGTTATGACTTGCTTTGAAGGTGAGTTTTGGAGCTTTACCTCTATCAGGCAAAATTAGTCCATATCTACAAGTACACATTGGAAAAAATCAGTAAAACAAATTAGTAACAAAATCGACATAAACATGAAACTATTATTATGAAGATAATGACTATAAATAAAACAAAAATAATTTATCATCTTTTATAAAATATTGAACGTGTAAACTAATGTTAATACTTACTTTTTATTCTCAGACATCTTGATTCGTATTAAGTACTATTATGGTATCTAAAAAGTTATTAAAACAGAACAACTTTCTTTCTTTTATTTTATCCAAGCAACGCTCAGTGTTACGATTTACTTTCGTTGCTTTACCTCATTTCATTATATTTCATGACTACTACGCGAACTGACATTGACACAATGTGAAGTATTGATAAGTAACTAATGTTGCCAATAGATAAACTAGTTTTCTAGTGGAGTTCCTCACAAGTTGGAAATACAAGCTTAAAAATAATGTTTCAATAATTATTTTTGTTACGGAATACACGAAAATCTAATACAAGTCATTCGGTTTTCCCGATATATTGATTTTGTATCGACTGATTTATATCGACATAGATATTTATATTTTTATTTCGATATTATCGAAATTTCGATTGTATGTTTATCCTGTTTAACTGACATTGACATTACCAGTACCTAGTTTGAAAACTTTGTCATTTTTCGAAATATTTCGCGGCGTTAGTTTATAATATTTATAATATGAAGGAAAGCGATAAGTTACCAAAATCTGCCTTAGCACTATACGTAAAGATTTATTGTAGAAAAAAAGGCTCGTGTAGTAATAAAGTAAGTAATATGGAATTTAAATAGGTTCTGCAAATTGCAATTATCTCTTATTATTGTGTAATTAACATTCTGTTGAATTAAAAAAAAAACACAGTGTACTATTCATATTAATACGTTTTATAACATATGCTGATACGAGAACTCTATTCTTACAGCAAAATCTCCTTATAGAAGCTACTAAATCTTGGGTTTCGTTAAGCAAGGAAGACAAACAGTATTTCAAAAATGCTTTCAAGGAACAAGAGTTGAAATTAAAGAAGAAATTTGCATTAAGCTTACAAAATGCACAACCATATATGAAAAGAAAGCATAAAAATATAAAGCAGAGGTAAATTTCTTTGAAGTATGGCTTGGCGTTGATATTGCACCTTAAAAAAAATGTGGATTGAGGATTGAATAAAGGAAATTGTGTATAATTTTCTAACCAAACTTACTCTCTCTCTAATCTTACCATTAGTTATTAAAACTGAGATATCTACTAATGCCCTTTCATTCCAGAAATATTTTGAATCTTAGGGCCTTTTCCTATTGCATGTATAGCTTACATATGTGGCATGCATGATCGGAAGAGTATCTACTAAACTACATTTATATATGTGTGTATGTATATATATATACTGATATATAAATTAATAAATGTAGTTCACTACTATATATATCTTTGTTTATTTTCAGATCACCTAAAATAAATGAAGATTTACATACTGAAACAAAAAATGAAACACACATTGATTTTCATAACAATTCTATTCAAGAACAAGAAATTAATGAACAAAGTCCATACCCTCATTTAAATAATGAGATGCATCATAACGATGGGCAGTAAGTAACGTACAATGCATTAGTGGTATTGATCTTTCTTTTGGGATTGTGTTATTGTAATTTTGTCAAAATAAAAATCAATTGATCTGCATAATTTGTGATAAATTGTGGTACAGTATATGTTGAATATTGGTAATACACTTATAATAAATATCTTCGGTTAAAAATATGCTTTCTAAGTACATACTATAAAATTTAATTTAGTTAGAGTTGTATTATATTTAGTACTAGCTGACCCAGTGAACTTCGTATCTTCGCACACGTGACAGAAGCTTAAAATATGGAGTTACTTCTCCCGTTTCCTCAACATTTTCCTTCACAGCTCTGCTCCTATTGATGAAAAGTATACTATAACCAGCTCAGGAGTATGAAAAATAATTGTACCAAGTTTAGTTAAAATCCATCGAGTAGTTTTTTTTTCTATAACGGTTATACATACAGACAGATAACATTTTTAATGATTGAGTTTTTGGCATCAGTATTGATCCCTAATCACCCCCTGATAGTTATTTTGGAAATATATTTCATGTACAGAATTGACCTCTCTAAAGATTTAGTAAAAGTATAGATATTTGCATACGCATAGGTAGTATATTTGCATTGTATAGAAAAATATAATTGTCAGCTATGGCCCGTATCTGACAAGGGACCTTACACTCATAGTCTACTAATGGCATGTTTTTAAATAGAACAATTATTATGCATACTAAACTTATCATTTTATATTTCAGGTTCGAAAATGACAACACAGCTGTTCCTTTCGAAAGTGAACATAGCACTATGGAGCAAGATAATGTGTTGATTCCTGAACCTACTCCACCACTGAGGTTATTGATTATTAAAGAAAGATATACTTTGTTACATCATTTGTTATTACATAATGTTAAATTGCTTTTCCAGATCATCAATGGAATTATTCAATATTGTTCACAGCAATGACAATATTATTCAAAGCAGTGAAGAATCTCCAGAAAGTCATAACTGGGCTGAGTTATCGAAATCACAAAAGAGAAGATATCAAAGAGCTCTCCAAACTATTAAAAATGATTACATAAAACAATACACATCATACTTAGAACAAATGACACCAGAACAATTATTTTACTATTATAAATCTAAGTTTTAATAATAATTATATGACTAATCTTGTTTTACTTGCATAAATATGGACTGAATTTAGAAGGATGTATTATGTACCTACAATAAAACGTAATAAATAAGTAATAACCTCCTGCTTCATAGAAGTGAGTTTGTTAAAAAGTAAAGTGACTAAATTGTATACATAATAAAAATTTGTCTTATTATAAAGGAATCGTGGGAATGAGAAGGAATAGAAATGAACTATCAATAATCTGGGGTTTTAAATCTTTTAATGATTATACGTAATATTTTTTAACATACACACTACATTTTTATTTAATCTTAACTCACAGAAAATGTATTTATTTTATATGTTTATAAAGTTACATATAAAGCAGTTTAAAAGTAATTTATATTTGTCAATCGAATTGCCGATTGTATTAGGAGATTTTTATTTATGAAATACTGAATATTACTAACATACGATATTTCTAATCAAACTAAAACTAAGTGTTAAGTTTAGAATAAATTATTGAATAATATATAACAGCGAAATTATTTTCCACAAATGAGACCAACGGCCATTCCTGCCATGAAAGATGCCAAAAACACATGGGATTCAGTTGCACGGTACTGCTCATCACCAATGAAGTTATTATACCAACGTTTGGCTTTGTATTCTTTCTTTTTCAATAAATCTTCAGCCTTATCCAGTTTGCGGTCAACAAATCTTTCTACCTGTAACAGCATAATAGTGATTTAAAGTTTTATGGAATGACATCTGAATACATAAGAAATTTGATCTGTATCACAATTAACAATCAGATAATTGGTTTTGTTATTGCATAATTATCATACAGCTGTCCTAGTAATACACATACTAAAGACGATGAGATCTGCCAACCATCAACCTGGAATTAAATTTTTGTAGGAAGGTTTAAGAGTATATTTTTAAACTTAAAAGGTATGAAATAAATCTGCCATCGCAAGTCAAATAATAACACAATAAATTTTTGGATAGAAACCAATAGATTTACCAATCAACATGTGATAAGTGGTACAAATTTAAAAAAGTATAAAAGGCTATCTAAAAAAAAATATAGTGTGGTTATGATTTTTTAGGTCAAGAAAATGTCAGTTTAAATGTTTTTTTTATCTTGGAATGCTTGACCAGTCATTGACACTACAAGAATCCCATTAACCCGCATTAATGTAATGAAAGTTTTTTTATAATAAAATTTTATTATTTATATAATACACAAATTTTTTCCTAAATATATTTATCATACTGTAGCTCCCAGAGAAGCATCCATTATTCCCACATCATTTTTAATTTTGCAATAAATATGTACCTGTTTAATTATTTATTTTGTTTTTAAGAACTCACATTAATAGAAGTAAAATATTGGAAATTTATGATGATGCAATCCCAAAAAAGAATCCTCCAGTGAACCCTGCTGAATAATAGGAATTATCTTTCACAAATAAGAATACCTGCAACAAAAATTTTGGTTTATTTTAAATCTGATAAACTATCATCATGTAATTCCCACATGATTATTATTATACCAAAGACCGTTGGCTACAACCCTTTAGTGAAAATGTACTGGCCAAGCATCGGAATGTTTATGTAAAAATTTCCTAAAAAATTTGCAAGGGTTTGGAAACATGGTAAAAATTAAAAAACATATAATCCAAATTAAAAACCTTTTCTTGAAGTGCACTAAGAATATAATATAAAATAGTTTTATAGTTTAGAACCTCATTTTGTAAAAAATAATTTTAAAATGTCAACTTGAATTATAAATAAATTGTACTGTATTCCGAAATTTGTAAGCCTAAAATGGATGCATGTAATTATATAAAGCCATATTCATAAGTGTTTAAATTGAATCTTTAATACAGTAATAAAAAGTATAATTTCTGTCACATGAGTAAATAATATGAGTTAGAACTGAACGAAATCGCAGTTACTAGTTATAACTCAAATACTTCCCTATTAATATAGCATCTGAAATTTGATTTATAGGTTTGACTCACTTTTTCAAACCAATCCGGCGATTTTCCTGTAGCTTCTTTTTCAATTTTATCGGTTATTTTGTCAACTCTCTTGTTGATTTTGTCCCAGTTGATATCAACGTAGCCTTTTTGACTTGCGATATGCAATAATATGACGCCGCCACCAATTCCCACAGCAGCGATTTTGCCAATTTTCATTGTTATAAATCCTGTGATCCTAAAAATAATAAACCAATCGTATAGATCTTAATCTTGCTTTAAATATATGCACAAATAAACAAAGACCATCATGAGTAACCACATACCATCCTGACGCAGTTCCTAAAATTAGCTGTTTGGTTGCGGATGTTTTACCAATATCTGCTATCGCTTTTTCGATAAAATTCTTCGCATCGTCGACAATTTTCTTCGCTTCTTCGGCAGCGTCATCTGATTTAGGTTTCGCCATTTCAACAATTTTACTCGAAATCACGGAAATGAAATCTTAATCGCACTATCGACCAAGTTGATTGAATGAGACCGAATGACAGCATTATGACATCATTCGTTGACATTGACAGTTTACGTATTCACAGATCTACTTCAACTTTATGCAGATCTTGAAATAATGTATTTGTTAAAGCTTCTAAAGATAGCGCTATCCCCGACATCAAGAGAACGCTATACGCATCTACTTATTCCTAATAACGACAGTGTTAAACACTGCTGTATTCTGGTTTAAAGGGCATACTTACCCAACTGAGTCCAATTTATTCCTTAGGGGTAGCAACACACCTGTGGTAGTCTTCAAGTAGGAATCTTATCTGGGATTGGTTACAACTGTTCATGGGCGGCATTGACCACTTAACATCAGATGAACTACATGCTCGTTTGTCAATCTATCGGGTAACATATATGTATGCAATCTCTCAATAAGTCGTATCTTACCACTTGAGAATAAGCCAGACAAAAACCGTTCTAGACACAAAATTCTGTTGCTCTCTCCTCTAGTTTATAACATTTAATAAAGTTGGAGCTAAAATTTTCCTACATCTAATTTATCGATTTGGTGCCAGTTCTGACTGGCAATAAAATATAGACTTTTTTAGCTACGCGTTTTGGTGTCATTGTCATTACCTATGACTTTGACATGTTGCTGGTTTATGACAATTTCACGAGGCTGATACTAGTCAAAGTCAACTAGTATTATGATAGTAGGGTTATAGAGTAGTAAGTTAATAAAGTGGTTTGGATTGTAATGTTCATAGATTCATTTTAGTAATGGTGAGAAGAATAAAATGATTAAATAATTGTGAAAAATTGATCATTAAGCACATGAATTTTTTATTGTTTTAAAATGTCAGTCTATGCTTTTGGAGTTTGTTTAAAAAAAGCAAATTATAGCAAGCAGTTAAGATATAATATAATTCAGTTTTATCGTAGAAAAGGTAGTTTGGGATATTGGGTAAGTTAATACAAATGATTTAAGTGATCAACTAATAACATCTGATTTATTTACATTCAAATAAATTAGGTGTCATAAAATTCTATTTATTATTGATATATTGTATTATAATTTTAGGATGAAAATATTTCAACAGAAATAAAATTAAAAATAGAAAAGCATTGGTCCAGCGTAATATTTAATAGACTGCATTATGATGCCAATAAACCATCTTACTATATCCTTCCAATGTTTCCATATCCCTCGGGCAATTTGCACATGGGCCACGTGAGAGTATATTCAATATCAGACACCATTGCAAGATTTCATAAATTAAATCATATCAACGTAATACATCCTATAGGTTGGGATGCATTTGGATTGCCAGCAGAAAATGCTGCTATTGAAAGGAATATACCACCGAATACATGGACTGAGTCGAACATAGGGACAATGAAGACTCAACTCCTACAACTGGGCTTTAATTTTGACTGGGACAAGGAGGTTAACACATCTGATCCTAGTTATTATAAGTGGACACAGTACATATTTCTGAAGTTGTTTGAAAATGGTTTGGCTTACCAAAGCAAAGTAAGTAACTTTTTAATGTAACTGGTTCTTTTTTTCACAAAATTTCTTACACAATCTGAATCCTATAAAAGCTGTGGAATATTGTTGATGTTGTAAGACAATTACTTTATAATATTTCTTGAACAAAAACTGTAGTGAAATTTATCTTGTATATGCAAATATGTTTTTGTAGGCAAATGTGAACTGGGATCCTGTGGACAAAACAGTGCTTGCAGACGAACAGGTTGATGATAATGGCTGCTCGTGGCGCTCAGGTGCACAGGTTGAGAAGAAAATCTTAACACAATGGTTTATTAAAACTACAAAATTCGCTAAAAGTTTGTATGATGGATTGGACAGCAAGGAATTAGAAAACTGGAACGATATAATTAATTTACAAAAACACTGGATTGGTGAATGCAATGGCATAGTAGTGAAATTTGAAATTACTATTGACGGCAGTACAAAATCTTTTGACGTTTGGACATCAGATCCGTATAAATTTATTCATGGTGAATATCTAACAATGAGTTCAAATCATGTTCTTTTACAAGAACTAGATAGATCAAAAATGAATAACCTATTATGCCATAATCCTATTACTAATTCAGATATGCCAGTAATTATTACTGATAATGTGGAATATCCTGAAGGTAGAGACGTGTATATTGCTTCATCATTTGATGAAAATGATAAAAAATTGTCCGAGTCCCTAAATATTCCACTTAGTAAAAGTGTATTAAATGCCGATATTGAATATGAAAATAAGAAAGCTGTTGATATTGCTTTAAACCAATGTGGAGGGTACTACGTAAGTTCAAAACTAAAGGATTGGTTAATCTCCAGACAGAGATATTGGGGGACTCCAATACCAATAATACACTGTCCTAAGTGTGGGCCCGTACCGGTGCCATATGAGGACCTTCCTGTTCAATTACCAGAAGTAAGTAAAACAGAATCTGGTACCAACACATTGTCTAAGTTAAATGATTGGGTAGATTGTAAATGCCCTCAATGCTCGGCAAGTGCAAAAAGAGAAACTGACACTATGGATACTTTTGTTGATTCATCATGGTACTATTATAGATATTTAGATTCAAATAATGATAAATTGCCATTTAATAAAGAAAGTCTTACTGGAAAGGTGCCAGTCACTTGTTATATTGGAGGCAAAGAACATGCAGTACTACACTTGTATTATGCTCGTTTTATGAGCTATTTTTTACATACGCTTTCCTGGACGCCAACTAAAGAACCATTTAAAAAGCTATTGGTCCAGGGAATGATAATGGGACAATCCTATAAAGTGAAGTCTTCAGGAAAGTATATCCCCGAAGAAAATGTTGAAAAAGTAGGTAAGAAGTATAAGGAAAAAGATACTGGTGAAGCTGTTACTGTGCAGTGGGAAAAGATGAGTAAATCAAAATATAATGGTGAAAATCCTCAAAGGTTATTATCTACTTATGGTTGTGATACAACTCGGCTGTTAATACTTGCTGATGTTCCTCCAGCTACAAGTCGTCGTTGGTCAGATGCAAGTAAGTATCTAGCATTGTTTGTTTCTCACAAAATATTTTCATAGAAAATAATTTGATCCCTACTATTTCATCTATTCTACAGCGTTACCTGGTGTCTTAAATTGGCAGCATCGCTTGTGGATTACAATTAGAGAGTTTTTGAAATACCGAAATGATGTTAGCAGGAATGACTCAAAGAAATTAACTGATGAAGAATGTAACCAATTAGAAACCAAGATATGGAACACTCGGAACTATCTGATTGCAACAACAACATACCATTTTAAACATACTCAGAAACTCAGTATCGGAATATCCAGGCTTCAAAGTTTAACTAATCTTTTAAGAGTAAGTTGTGTTAATTTAGAGTAAATTTGGTTTAACACTATCCAGATTTATGGATGATTGGCTTAACATTTGTTTCAGAATAATATGCCACCAGAGATGGTAGCTAAAAGCATAGAATTTGAATTGGCCCTAGCTCAATTAATAATAATGATGTCTCCTGTAACACCACATTTTTGTTCAGAACTGTGGGCAGGCTTTCTTTCTGCACCAGAGAGATTAAATGCTAATTCATCATATATTGATTGGAATAAAAATGTATTAGAGCAAAAATGGCCAGTGGTTGATGACAACTTTGAATTATCTTTCCAATGTAAAGTAAGTACTCGTGAATGTTGTTAAATTAATATACAATATTATTTTAAATGAGTCTACACGTAAAATTATAAAATAAATAATTAGTTACAAAATTAATTAAACACGTTATTGCAAGGTTTATTTCAACAAACAACATGCACCTATAAAAGTACCATATTTAAATTTAAAATCTCTATAAAATACTCATCAAGCTATTGTATGTAACTATATGTATTAACATTATTACATATTGCTTCAAATGTACTTACTACGATATTATCTTACATATTTCCTACTTATAGGTTGACGGTGCAGACAGATGTGATCTTAAAATAAAAGCAGCAGATCTAAGAAATTTAAAAGAACAAGAAGCATTACAGATGATGCTTGATCAAGAAAGTGTAGCAAAGAGGATTAAGAATGATATATTAAATACTAAATACGAATTATATCCTGATTGTAGGGCAATATTGCACATTTATACAAGGCGCAAAGAAACAAAACCCGTAGAAGAAAGAGAAAGCAATTCTCAGGTTCTACAAGCATAATCTCTCTTAATAGTAGATTGGATTTGTCAGTTATTTAAACAGTATTTATAAAAATGCATTACAATAAAGTCACTGTCTATTGCAACTATTTACGTTTTGGTGGTACAAAGATGTTACTTTTGAGGACATTCGACCAGACATTGTGGATGAATGAATAATGAGACTTGCTACGAGACTATGCTACGCCTCGATTGCGAATTATCGTTCTCAACGGTAACTTGGATATCAACACTATGTTCGGAGCATCCACGGGGCTATTCTAGCCTGGTGGAGCACATGCTCCATCTGTGGGATCATATGCAACGACCGATCTATGTAACTTCCTCAGTACTTAACAAGAGGCTGCCAAGCCACCTCCATTACACGAAGACAAAGAGGCACCAGCATGATACGTTTGTGGCTGAAAAGTATTGGGCCGTCTTACCGACATGGACCGCCAAGCGCCACTTATCCAGCCACATTGGCAATAGGTCAAGCATGCGCTACATCTTCTCAGCAGCAAACTCAACACTTCAGGAGGATGCGAAGAAAGCACTCATCTGCGGACAACGCCAGCATTGCATCATTTTCCCAAGACTTGAGGTTTCCCTCCAGGGTGGGGAGTTATTGGTGTAGAGGCTGTAGACCGTCGCCGTTGGGCAATTTCCCTGGTGTACCCCTGCTTGTATGGGGCGAAGGTCTGAGGCGTTCTTCTCAACCGATATGTACAACTGTCGCTCACTTAAAAACTGTATTATTATCCGAACCAGCATAGCTGGCATGGGTGAAACCAACAGTTTATAGATCAAACCTGCGTGCCACACATGGTCAAATGCCTTCTCGATATCGAGAAATACTCCAACCGTATGTCGCCAACAGTTAAATTCATTTGACAAGTGATGGACTCGCGTCAACTGAAGCGTTGTAGAGTTATTAGCGCGAAAACTGAACTACTCATCCCTACACTAACTAGCGGCAGCATTCGTTTTAGCACTAATCTCTTAAACAGCTTCGCTGTGGCAAAGTTATTAGCCGTAGCACGATAACGATAACAAAGTTATTAGCCGGAAAACGATGGTCCTTGCCCGGTTTCGGGAGAACTATTACCTTCCCCAGTTTCCTGGTGGATGGAAAGTGGCCTGTGCGGAGAATACCGTTAAATACTCGTCTCATAGCGACTAGGGTCTCATTAGAGAGCTCTGCTAGCGCCAGACTAGGGATTCCATTAGGGTTCTTTGCAGCTAAATAGATGCAAAGCAGCCTTCTGTCTCTGAGGGAGAA
>DWRA01002405.1:0-14115 GCA_018250295.1 Spathilepia clonius
GTCTGACCGGGGATCGAATCCGGAACCCACTGCGTGTCAGACCGGTATGGTGACCGCTCCGCCACGCGGGTCGTCATTAACGGAAGTAGTGTTAATAACTGAGCATGCATTGTATCTGATGGTAAGTGCCACTAATTACGAATTCCATATAGATGAGGTTCTACTACTGATCACAGATCCGTTGCCGCTTGTGAGGACTGATATGGTCGCCTCATTTGCGAGTCAGCCGGCATCCTCCCACCGAAACTCATGAAATGCTTTATACTAGAATAGCTCTGGTCATTAGGGTGTCCGAGGTTTAAGCCCCCTGTACGCACTTCTGATTTTTTAAATTAATTTAAATTATCACTTGCTAATATGAAGGAAAACATCGTAAGGAAACCCACCTGGGAGCGCTTTAAAAAGTTCTTAAAAGTGTGCGAAATCTACAAATTCGCATGGTCAGCACGATGGACTATGGCCTAAACGGTCATTCTGAGATGAGACCATGCCCAGCACTGAGTTAAAATGAGTTAACGATAAAGGGAATCAATCAGTAGCAAAGTGACTCATCTACCCCTTGTGTTACTAGACACAAACAAATGATATGCAGCAGTATACGTCTAATAGCGAATCGATGTATGAATGGACAATAGTTAACACAATAATTCAGGACGCCTTATTGTATGTAGGCAGCGGGAAGGTACTGCTTGACACGTGATAAATTTCAGAGAATCCGTTAGATCGATTTTATTTATTATTTAAAAAATATTTGAGTCATTAAGTGACTATAATACATATGGTTACTACATAAATATGACATATTTAAGTATTCAATTACTGACTATTAGTACGTTTACAAATAGAAATAAAACAGGACAATACTTTGAATATAGATACGGAGTAGCGTAACAATTTATTTAAAATGATATCCTCAAATGCTAGCTAGTTTTTTATGTAGATTCAGGGACTTCGAAATAGAATATATAGATACTTAGATACTCGAAATATACTTTATTATACAATTCGAGTTAAATTTTTCCATTCGTCACCCCTCAAGATTTTACTTAGAAAAAAATTGTTCTTTGCAGCCATTTCCATTTGGGAATATATAGTTGGTTTAAGATATATTTTTCTTTGAAACAACATTTTTAGAAACGTGATTATTATTATCCCTCGCCCATTTTATCTTGAAGATCGTGTCCTCAAGTCATCCCTGTTTCGAATTGGGCATGCACCCAGGACGTAGCGACGTTGCGTGTTTTCCACGATTCACTTTTGAAACTTTCTAACCCTGTGCCGAGCGAAGCGGCAGGGAGGGGCGCGCGCGGGTGCCAGAGAGAGGGTACCGACCTCATTGCCCATTGCCACTCCTCCCGCCGAGGCGGCAGGCCATTTTTATTAAAAATACTTCCGACTCACATACCGCGCGCGGATTTTTTCATTCAACATCCTTTAATTCGAATTTACGATTGTAGTAACGCGACAAAGTGGACAATTTTTTTTCGGACTATTAATTATTTTACTTTAAAAATTTTATTTATAAAAAAATTGGAACAGTGTTTGAAAAGTGTGAACTTATAATTTAAAAAAATATCAGTGCGCCCCGCGGTCTATTTTCCGTGCGGACTCGGGTGCGTTCGGTTGCGAAAAGTGGCGGAGTTCGGGCATCTCCGGCGGCGATCGCCGCGAGGAAGGCGTCCTGCCAACCCCGCCCGTGAGCAACAGAGACGGACGACACTGCTGACATGGCGACAACACGAGTGGATTGATGTTTTTCACGTGGAAAACTCATCCCTTCAACATATCTATGTTAAGGTCGGTAAAAAAATTATATGACAGACTCATTTATTTAGAGGGCATACGGATGTAATTTCTGATATGATCAAAAACTTTTATCTTTTCCGGTTGTTACTAAATACAACCTCTATGTCCTCTGACACATAATTGCAAAACTTTTTGGAAGTAACCCTTATAGCAATAAACCCCATATTTTTTATGAAATAAACATTTGAAATTCGATCAAAATAAAAATTGAAATACATTTTTATGAACGATTTGAGTTTTATTGCAACTTACAACAATAAACCGGCTTTTACCCTATCTTGATCCTAACCAAAGTTCTAGACTGCATCTCAACTTCCCCGCGTTAAATCTTTTATTTCTACAAAACTCCTATTAAACCACCTACCCCGGTAGTCGTGACTCATTCGATGACACTGTCATACGGGATTCGGTTACAAAAGAAGAAATCAATAAATTTCAATAAATCAATATTTTACCGTGCACCCTGCGCTGAATATATCCGCTGCCGCCATTTCGATGATGACGACGTATTTTTTGTGAGAGATATTCGAGTCGCGGAGCGAGTCGGTGTTCGCGGCGCGGGGTTGCGCCGTCAGTCGTCGGGCGAGCGGGGTGCGACGTAAACGCGGACTCAGACTATGGCGGAAGGGCTGATCCTCATTCCCATAAAAGGGTCGAGTTGATTGTGGTGCAGATACGTGTGGTATGTTCCCTTATGTTAGTGTTGTGATGTAATTATTCCCGAACAGTTGTTATCTCGCGGTATCGGTCGTATTAGTGTGGATATTGTAGGTAATAATGCCATTGTGATGACGTAATGTAACGCGCTCGACTGGGTGCGTAGTAATAATTCGTGCGCCCGTTTATGCCGCGATAACATAGTGGTCAGCACCTGTGGATGTGGAACAGATATGTTTTTGAGCTTAAAATTGATTCGTGTTACGTCCAATAAGATTCCAATAGGAGATTTTTGTGGTTGTCAAACTTGAAGATCGCGTTAAATATTGTTTTTGTGTTATTTAAAGTTACATTTAATTGACTAAAGATGTGAATCGTTTGCAGTAAGTGGCTGGTGTCGACTTATAGGTACCTAGCTGCGTTCGGTTACACGTAGATTGTTTTTTCCTACTGCAGTGCGCCGATGCACGGACTCGCCGCCCGCCGCTAGAGGCGCCCCCGATTTTTTAACCTTGATTGAAACTACGAGGTATCTACTGGATACATAACAACCAGTTATAATCATAATAAAGTCTCTTTGGAATCACTGATCGAATAACAAATGTTTATATACTTAAATCTCACGTCTATATTTATCTTACTGCAAATTTTAAGCGCTACATTTATGTGATTTACTATAGTTTTATCTTCTACATATATTGTTACTAATACTGTTTTTTTCAGTTATTTAAATTTAAATATTACTTTTTATTGTGAACAGATTGTAAATAAAACAAGAAAATATGAACACGTGTAGTGGAAGTTTTATAAAATAGTACATAAAGTTTAGTTCGACTAATAAGTTATCTATCACCACTATCCTTTGTTTTATGAAAAAGATAAGGGAAAGTAGCATTATTCATTACATCCAATCTTAAATTGATTACAAGAAAAATAATAAATCTATAATTCGTCGCGTGCTTGTCATGAGGATACAATACTAGCGTGACAGAAAAACCACTTGTATGGAAAATGCTGTAATAATAATTTAGCAATTATTTCTTCCAATCGTGAAAGGAGAGAAATCAAGAGAAGCCTCAACTCTGTTTCACTATAACTTTGTATTAATTAATTAGTCTACTTTCTTTAATCTAATCTAATGAATTGTCGTTAAAGATAAGTGTCATAATTACTGAAATATAAGAATCTTAGCGCCCCTTAACATTATAATCTAATTTCTTTCCAGGTCCCCCTGCGCCCGTCACACAAAAAGCACTAACATTATGAAACAAACAATTAAAAATGGCTACAAAGTAAACATTACCCATTGTTAAAGTTTTGTTGTATTGTTCATGGAATATGAGAGAATACTTATGTATACATCATTGAGATATTGTTAATGCTTTAGCTATTAAGCTTGGACTGGTAAAAATCATATCTTCCAAAGAAGGAAAAAACTGAAAGATGGCTACGCAAAGATTTTGTTTGCGGTGGAACAACCACCAGTCAAATATGTTGTCTGTGTTTGATCAACTACTACACGCCGAGACGTTCACTGACGTAACTCTCGCCGTGGACGGTCAATTGCTTAAAGCACACAAGATGGTTCTATCGGCTTGCAGTCCTTACTTCCAAGCTCTATTCGTCAATCACCAAGAGAAACATCCTATCGTTATTTTAAAGGATGTACCGTACGCGGACATGAAGAGCTTATTGGACTTTATGTACAGAGGGGAAGTAAGCGTCGACCAAGAACGATTAACTGCATTTCTAAAAGTAGCCGAGAGCCTAAGAATAAAGGGTCTCACGGAAGTCAACGAAGAGAAGTGTGATATTCCAGCACTGACAAACTCATTAATTCAACAACAACAAACTGGCGTAACCCCCCACACACCTCCGCCCCAGCTTCACAGAATACATCCGTATATGCACCAAAAGAGGCCGGCATCTGGGATGCCGAGCGGGGGCGCACCACCTAATTTGCTAATGCCCTTACTGGGCAACGCTCTAATGCAACCGAAGCGGAAACGAGGCCGGCCAAGAAAATTGAGTGGAAGTTCAAGTGATGCTCTGAACACGGCCGCTAGCCCGCCAGGAGAGTTTATCCCGGAGTCCGCTTCCCATGCGCCTTCCAATAGAGCGGGGGATCAACTCATAAGAGGCTCCCCGGAAATGCTCGAAGTGAAACTGTCGATGGATGGCTTTAGTGCTGAAGATGGCGCGACATCAGGAGGGGAGGACGCGGGAGAAGCTCTCATGATCGACGAAGGCGACGACGCTCAGTCCAACGAAGCTCCGACATCAGGCAAAGACTCCGAATCCGCAGGTACGTCCTTATAATATTCACTCATTAATATTCGACAAGAATTGAAACATTAAAATTTTATTTATCGTGTAGATTTTACTGTATTTCTAGATTGTACGAAACAATTAGTGTTTCGATTGCAAAATTCTAAAGGGACTTTGTGTAAAGCGTGATATTACACGGATGTATGAGTATATGTTTTATGGTCGCTTATCTTTTGTAAATATTTTAATCTTCCTTTCCATTGACCTAACACTATGTGACGAAATATAGAACATAGAACATTAGATAATAAAAAGAAAAGCTAATGGGATATAAGCTTTGAGGTTAGGATTTTAAAATATAAGTGAGAAGTGAAGTGTTTTGATATCTACCTTATATTATAATGTATTCAATTTTAATGAGAAAGGGGTAAGTGATGCAATCTATCAAATTATTTGATATTTTCAAGAAACAAATGCTTATTTCTTCTACAAAACGACAGTTAACTATTGCTTGCTTTTCTGCTTTCGGGGAGAGCTATTAGAGGAATGGCCAGGGGCAATTTCGGTGTGGTAATGGTTCGAGTAACATAATTTCACTCTATTAACTTCTTTAAACAAATATATATTATTCGTCAGAAAAGGGAAAACGAACAAGGCTTATTCCCAATAGCTTTCCTTCATACAAAGCAAAATTGGAAATATTCTAGTTATTGTATTCCTACTAGTATTATTCGCGTACTATAATATTTCCAATGTTTTTTCATATTTATCAAATACGGAACATCGTCTTAGAGTACACAATAAGAAATGTAACCTGTAACATTTCAGATACCGAAAAAGCGCCAAAGGAGGATAACCAACCCAATTATCCGTCGAACGGTCCGGTTCTTTCCATCGAAAATGGAACCATAAAGCAGGAACCAGCTAACGATGGTGTCGATGAATACAATGAACCCATCGAATACAAATATAATCCGGATAGAAGCCGCGAAAACTCAAACTCTCGGGAAGGTCCTCTTAAAGAGACAGATGACAAAACCAGACTAGGTCGTAATTTAAAGCCAAAGAATAGTAAAAAATTACTACCCCAAGTATCTAAATTTAGAGCCCGAAACCTATTCAATCAACTTTCAGGCCTATCTAACTTGAACCCCGCGCTTAACAGTTTTGATAAGTTTCCACCAGAGCCCGTGCTCATGCCTGCTCTTGCCACGCAGTTGTTTGCGGCTGAATTAGAACAAAACAACCTAAACATGGCTAACAACGAAGTATCGGATTTAACGCAAACCAACTGGGAACACCGTATATTCCCTTCGCCTATTAGGAAAAATAACATAGGAAATGTGGGCAGTTATCATGAGGAAACAAACGAGTCGGTGCGAGACTACTGCATTAAGGAGGGGGAAAATGTGTTTAGGTGCAAAATATGCGCCAGGGTGTACACACACATCAGCAATTTCTGTCGACATTACGTCACTTCTCACAAAAAAGACGTCAAAGTGTTCCCGTGCCCGATTTGTTTCAAAGAGTTCACACGGAAAGATAATATGATCGCGCATTTGAAAATCATACACAAGAATCAGCCAAACGCAAGTGAACAAATGGCAAAGCAGGAGTCTTAAACGACCATTTTATTCACTCACTTACACGTTTAACGTAAAGATACATAAAGATCTGATTTTAAGCGTAAGTTTATTAAAAATTCATATTAAAGTTAAAATAGAATTTGAATTTTTAAATAGTGAGTAAAACGTAGATTGCAAAAGAATAGGCGTTCGAGCTCTAAGTTTCACGACTATAATAATAAGTTTGTTGATATTAAACGACGTAGGTGTCGTTTGTTGTTATATTTATCTATTTATTTATGTTGTTCCATTGTTTCTCAGAGTGCTGAACTTCGAAGAGATTTATAAAATTCTATGATTTACGGTCCTAGCGAACTAGCTACTTTTAGCATCGGCGATTCGCGTTCGAGCGATTGAAGCGTTACTGCGTCACGTTTTTGCGTCTTTGCGTTTGGACGCGGTTTAGGAGACGCGCGTTTTTCGCGTTCAGCTCTATCAAGTGTTTAAACGTATCTGCGATAGACGCTCTAATATGTGCGAGGTGTGGCGTTTGTTCACTGCACGTAACTTCCATAAAAGTATCTAAATCGCCAATCGCCGTTACTAAAAGTATTGTCTGCTGAGGGCCTTACTTGTTATTTTGCACTCACTTGTTACTTAATTTTATTACTTACAAAAATTTCAGGGTACAAAGTAACTACTCATGGTGATCGTTAATTCAAAAGTAGTCTATTTAATTACACGCAATTCTCATTGAACTGAATTAGTTAGTATAAGTTTATTTAGGGGTTATTTTTACAATTTTACCAATGGCGTGGCCTTTTTGTAAATGTTGGAATACCTTTATATTCGACAGAGTATATGGTGTTTCAGTGAAGAGGCTATTGTTGGCTACAAAAAGGCTTATCAATCGCCATTAACAGTAGTGGTGTGAAATGCATTTTTCATTTAACTTGCCTTATTAGTGATCTTAGATGTTTAATTTACGATTATAACTTCTCCGAAGTTAAACTCAACACGGGCTATGATTTTTTTAATATCTAGATTTTTGTTAAGATTAATTTTAAATAGTTTATCATTGTTGATAATAACTGGTTGCAAACGATACGCTATTCTTAAACCAAACTCGGTGGTGACAAAATGACTTAGAATAGCTTTCAATAATCTCATTAAATCAATAATATTATGTAGTATGTAGAATCAGTTCCTTATCATTATACAAATCTTAAGACCGTTCAGTTAAATCATCATCATTTTCGATTCCTCTAATTTTAATGTCATGGTGCATATTTATTTGTAGATATATTTTTCATTATTTATATGAAATGAAACTTACTATTGTTAGATATCTGTCAAAGACAATATAAAGATGAATAAATATATGTAGCAAACAATATTAACAATATGTATAACACAGGGACGTAATTTATATCCTCGTCAAATTAAAATGTTCTAATTGTTCATTAAATGTCAGATTCTATATGAGAAATTAAATGTAAAAAATGTTGTATATGTAATTGTTCGGTTGTTGTAAATATTACACGTGACACAACAGTGTTGTTGTTGAAGTGATGTTAGCAAGGTGCTTTGAGAGAAGTTTAAAAATACCTACTGGAACCATGAGATGATTTACAAATTCTATTTTAGTAGAAATCGAATTGCCTTAAACGTAAATTAAGAAATTGTACTTACTAAATCGTAATTAGTTAATTTAGAGGCAAATGTAGTCTTCCATATATTGATAGCAACACGTCTTCTTTGGTTCTGTATATGTATGAGAAATTGTAGATTCGGGTACAGATTGTACGGCGTGAAAAATTGTTGTTAATAGTTTTGAAGGAAAATTGTGTTTACCCAAATTATAAAGGTTTCCAATTGAATAAGTAGTTGGTCCAGGGAACGCTTGCCTATTAGTGTGCCTTTACTTGTATATAAGTTAAATCGACTATTAGGTAACTAAGAAATTTCAAAGAATATTATGTATAATTATTTATTTTCATTATTCAGAGTTTACAATCTACTTTAAGAAGCTTCCTTAGGAATAGAAACCTTTAGGCCCAAGTAGGTATACTTAACATAGTTAAATTAAGAATATCATCTCATGTTTCCCATTTACTCGGAAATTGAAAAAAAAATTGTAAATGAAGATTAAAAAATTGTCACATAAATTCGAGGCGGCTATATACGTCATGATAATCAATGTTAAGACTGTTAAATTCATAAAAACGAATTTATTGTACCTACCTTTCATAATCTATATACAAAATTTATCTTGAACATTGATAGGTACTTAAAGGAGGAAATTAGGTTTAATTTAAGGTGAGGCTATAATGGATCGATACGAAAATCTGTTCTCATAATAGTCAATTTAGCCAGTGCCTAAGCTTAACGTGTTAACATTGGAATAACTTAAAATTTCATTTCAGGACATGGTATGTCGTTACCCTTGCAATCTTCTTGTCTAATTTTAATGTACGTCGTCGAAAACAACAATATTGATGGTCTATTTATTTTACAAAGATTTATCTAGGTGTTTTTCTTTTACAGTAAAATATTATTTTATTATTAAAAGCTAATAATATCATCAATTGGTGCTAAATTAAACTTAAGAAGATGTCACATGTGATGTGACATATAAATGTCCCTAAAATATATGTTGTTGGTTGATATTGTTGATTTTATATATATGTAAATTCATATTTACTGCCCCATTTCGGTTGTCTTGTATAAGAATATTTTGCCAAATGGGGTTATAGGGAAGTTAGGAATTCCAATATGTCATATATCATAAACAATTATTTTTAACATATTTATGTCAGAAAATATTATAACACATATTCTATTTTACTGTGTCACGGTTACTTCATCGTAGATCAAGATTTATCTTTCAATTCTATTATTAAAGATCGATATTTATGCTTATAATGTTACAGGATATAAAAGAGATAGGTAGATCAATTTTAAAACTAAGTATTCGCAGAGTGTTACAGATTATGATATATTATATTATGGTAATTACGCAGTTTATATTTCTCCTGCAAATTGTGAATAGATATATTTATGAGTTGCATAGAGAGGCATTATCGACCTCATTATCTAATACTCTTTACTATTTGACAATTCTGCTAGATTTATTACTATATACAGAAATATCTACTATGAATTATTTATCAAATATTAATTTACTGTTTACGGAGATGTTACTTAAATAATTATTTACGTGAAGAGATATAATTCTTTTCGGCTATATAAAGCGTAGTTCCTGTAATTGCATGAAATGTTTTTCTTCTATACGAGAGAGTTATTTATTATCTTGCCTAGTGTGTACAAGTCGTTATTATAAAAACACAACTATGTGAAATCTTAGTACCTGCAGAAGAGTAATGTCAGTTTATTGTAAATTTTATCATGTTCCATAAATATTTAAGGCGTAGAAAGTTGGTGGACATCTTGCAATGTTGTATTCATTATGAAAATTTGTCATATTTTTGCGAATTCAACTTTCATTTGAATACGGGGCAGTATGTTACTAATAATGATTTTGGTAACCATACTACAACAGGGCAGGAAATAATCTTTTTAAATATTTATCCTGAAACATTGTTTTAGGTGAAATTTCTTCGATAAATCTATTTTTTATCCCTCAACCGAGGAATTCTTAATAGTTATAACTATCATAAAATGAACTTAATTATGCAAAATAAATAAAACGATTTATTTATTGTATAGACCTTAGCCAAATGTTAAATTGATATTTTTTGTTATATGCACTTAGGCAATAGCAAAATTCGAATGCAAAGCGTAATATTTAGATGAATTTAGAATTCAGAGTTACACGACATAGCATTATTTGTTAATGACAGAAATACAATTGTATACAATAAGGTGTTAATTACTATTTTTAGAATCTTTAAAGAAAATAATAAAAGTTACAGCAAAATTATCAATTATTTCTATTTCACGTTATATATTTTTTTGTTTTCGTTTCTTTTTGTATGTTTTAACGATTTTATTTTATACCTGTTGCTTTTAATTTTTATTGTGACGTTTTTAAAATTGTCTATTTATCTTAGATATCGGATAACTTTCTTTATTTAAAATATGTATGTAATGATTGTCTATTGGGATACACAAGTACCACGGTCAAATTTGATTAATGTTGTCTGAGAATGTTCGAAGTAACGTTCGCCTTGCCAAAAATATAAGATTTATTCGACGACACTTTCATTGCTATTGAGTCCTCAGCATAGGGCATTTTAGCCATATGTTGAGGTACCATGCCCCATTTCACTGAGCGACTTGCCTATTTACAATCAAAAATCGGTGTAACTCAGTGACGTGGGGCATATAATCTATTATTAGTTTTTATAGAGGAAACTGCTAAAGGCAGAAAGGCTAAGCGTGTAAAGTGATGTTTTCTCTATACGACACGTCACTCGACCAGCGAGCGACGGTACCTGCCTCTGGTGATATCAGCAACGATACTAACAATTCAGATTTAATAAATAAATTATGTTTAATAGTAGCAAAGTAACAACACGGGTTATTAGTAAAGATTAGTTTAAGTTATTTATAATTTTGTAGGGATATATTGTGTTGTTAACATTGGAGTGAATTTTCTATGCCGTAGAAAACTAGTAGTCAGGAAGAGAGGACTGATCAGGTAGGTATATAATCATACGATTTACTCTCACGTTTCGTAGGTGTGGTTGGAGCTAGATTATGTTGATGCTTTCTATGTTGCTCAAATTGATACTACGCGAGAACAAAGTATTTTTGGTTCAGTACAAATTATTTGCTTTTGTATTTTATTTATACGATAGACGCGACTTATGCAATGCTGTCCACGTAATGAGGCTAATTATTTTATTATTGTTAGTAGGTTTTCGTCTGTTATTTCCTTCGGTTTGTTTTGATGGCAGCTATATTTTATTTTTAAATGTTAATCGTCCTTATCCACATTTTATGTTGTTTCATCTTGTGACCCACCTCATGTGATCTTATGAGCTAAGTAAGCCGAAGCGATATTTTTATAATTATGTTGTACCTACAACCGAACTTGCCGAAATAGTTCCAAATGCAAACACTTGAGTCCTATTGTAACATAGTAAATATTATTCTTTTTTGTTGCATTATTTTTTAATTTATTATTTAGATTTAATGATAATTCTATGTAGTTTTAGAAAATTGACTTTATGAATCCTCTGTCTTTTACACACTGCCTGGTGTTTTACCTGATAGACTAAATTTTAATTCAAGAAACATTGGTATGTAAAACAAAAGTGTAGTAGAATTAATATTGTTGTTTCTTATTTTCATTGATTTTCTATTTTTGTTTCTATTTTTGTATAATTTATTTTAGTATTTATTGCACGGTCGAGTTTGTCGTTTTACATCTGTTATGTGCTGTTCAATACTACTTACGATGTAATTATTTGGTGCTATTTTGTCTACTTAAATTAGACTGTTATCTGTGCAATACGTCCATCTTGCGTCAAACTCGCCCGTGACGTAGTTCCATTGTTCATGGTTTCCGTTTTTTTAACATGGTGTAATTAATTTCGTCATTCAATTTGAACAAATAAATATTAATATATTTTCGTCATTTGTTTCTTTTTTATCCGCCTTTTATTTTGTTTGTACGATGCATTGTTGCCATATTAGATTTCCTGTTAGCTATTTTTTGATTTGTCTGCTAAATAGTTTTGTTCACGTAGATGATTTTGTTATGAATTTAGTATTCTGATATAAAGCTTTAATGAAACATATAATTTCTTTCAGGACGAGGTACTCCCGACTTTGAAAATAAAGACCTAAAATACATGCAATCTCCGTTGAATGAGGGTCATGGAAAACTCCGCGTGAACCCAATAACTCAGGCTGCGTCCACGTCAAATGAATATCAGAACGATTCCCTAAACAACAACACGTTACAGAGCGGAGGAAACCAAATGCAAAGGCCCGTTGTTAGGCGGAGGATAAGAAGAAGAGCGAATTCCGCTTCGAACGACCCCGCGGAACAGCTGACAGAAATGTCAGTGAGGGGGTTAAACCTTTTTCGGTACGCGTCCGTCAACGAAGGGGTGTATCAATGCACAGAGTGCGCTAAGGAGAACATCCAGAAAACGTTCAAAAACAAATATTCATTCCAAAGGCACGCGTTCCTGTATCACGAGGGACAGCAGCGGAAAGTGTTCCCCTGTCCCGTGTGCTGCAAGGAATTCTCGAGGCCGGACAAAATGAAAAACCACATGAAGACCACACACGACTGCTACGTACCGAAAGATTGCGTTTATCCCCCCAATGCGTTCTTTTTAATGCCCGGCATGGAAGGTCAGCTCCCTCCCGGTATTAAACTAGAGGCGATAGGGTCAGTGTCACCCCGGGGCTCCACGCCCTCGCACTCCTCACCCGACCCCACTCAAGTCTGAGCGACTGATGTGTGACAAGTATTACTAATTCCACGTAAATTCTCTATAAGAAACGTTACGATAGTGCCTTTAAAGTTTAGAGACGTTTTAATATTTACCTGCAGTTAATGTTTAGGAGTTCAATAGGCGTAGATTTGTTCTATTTTTGGAGTGAAATTTTGATGTACACGTTTACTGTACGTATCATATATTTCCAATGATACTGTTATGCATTTAATATCTAACGTTTGTTACATAGAGCTCATTATATTATACTTGTTTAAAGGTATGGTTGTGCAAATATTAGACAATAATTATACACATTTTATGGAGGCCAGTTACGCAATACTGCAGCGTTTTAAATTTTAATTATTATATTGATTCGTAGATTTAATAGGTGCTGTACCTTGTACAAGTCTGAGAAGTGCCTTCCATTTATAAAGTTGTAGTTACTTCACAATTTAGTACTATACTGTTCAATTTATAGAATTTTTATTCAATGTTGCTGCTTGTGATTTTACTATCGTAGTACTCCGCAAGACACTCACCAAAGACTGTAATTAACTTTCTATCTGTCTTCGCAAATGTTCAAAGTTGGACAACGGACATTGTCACTTAGATAATTGGTAAAGCGGCAACATTTAAACAGCGTCAACGGAGAAAATTATATTCTTATTAAAGACTTTATATAGATTATTAAATACTATTTGAACGTTAGTGAGCCTATTGTTACATGTACCTTTATCTTTATTAGACACAGACGTAGGATAGTATCTACTACTTGTACGTAAAATATAATCGTGCCATAGCACATTTATCCATGTTGTATAATTACATAAATATTTCCAACTGTTTCTTTTCACTTTTAGCGTAGGTTTTGCGTTCTAGAGAAGCTAGAACGAAACGACAATCAACAGTTCTTCCATTGATAAGGAAAATTATAATGTTTATAGGTAATGTTACGGTTTATTTGTTAAGTTCATGTTAAGAATAGTAGGAGATCTTTATGTTAATCATAGGTTTACGTTTGGACAGATTTTTGATTATATACAAGCATTCAGTTAGGAATAGATTAGAGTAACAATATTACCCACTTAAAAGATTTATTGGTTATAAAGTGTTTTTTAATTAGCGCACAACTTTGAGTTCTATATTAGTTACGTTAAGTTTATGTTAAGTTGATAGGTTCAAGTTCTTGTATATATTAAGGGTTTTACTTGAATCATTATAGATAAGTTTTGCCGATGAGGTATTAACAATTGCAGTGTGATTTTTATTATAGGTATACACCGGCGCCAGTCATTCGCACAATAACTGTTTCTGGACGCTTGTAATTTGGACGATTTGAGTCGGACTGCCGCACGACAATCGGACGGTTGTCAGGCTGTACACGGGCGGTTTTTTCATAT
>DWRA01002406.1:0-14115 GCA_018250295.1 Spathilepia clonius
TGAAGTCGACCACAGATGCGTTGCTACCCCTGAGGACTAAGTTGGAATGCCTCGTTAAGTTTATCGCCCTTACCACAAAACGTAGTAGACGACTTTCAAAATTTTACTGGTTTCGGTGGACCCCCCACTGCTACATTTCCAATTCTACACACCACAAAACTAGTTGAAGATGGTAGTTGAAGTTGAAGGTGGTAAAACCCTTTGTGGTACGACTCCGGCGACACCACTGTCACGCCTGTTTCTGCCTAAAAACGGCAGTGTTAAGCGCTGCTGTCTTATGATTTGGAGTGTGGTAGGGGAGAAACTTATCCGAGGCATTCCAACTTAGTCTTCAGGGGTATCAACGCGTCTGTGGTCGACCTCAGGTAGAATTCTAGTGTTATCTGGGGTGGATTACAAATGTCTATGGGCGGCAAAGGTCACTAACCATCAGGTGGACTGCAGACACCTTTTCATGCAGACCATTTTCAAAATTTTAATGGTTTCGGTGGACCCCCCTTGCTACATTTCTACCATGTTTCCAAGGCTAGTTGAAAAGATTAGATGTAACGATGAAAATTTGCGTCGCGACTGTATATGTAGAAATAGTATATTTTTTAAACGTTGACTGAACACGCGTTGTACCTACTAAATATTCAATATGCACATTTTTACCAGTAACAGTCACAGACCTTCTTAAAATATTACCTGCCTACATTGATAGATAAAGCCGAACCAACATTTTTGTTCTTTACTATGGAAACCAGATACATTTCCGTGGACCTCCACTTATAACTTGTAAACCTCCGTTTTTTGTCACGCCGATTTAGACCCCCCTGGAGTCTCTCGCAGACCTAGGGGTCCGCGTGAGACTCCAGGGACCACTTTGGGAATCACTGCGATAAGCATGCACTCAAAAGTTTCGAACGCCCGGTGAATGTAATTCTAAATTAATACAAAAGATGGCACTCGAAGCCTGTTCTGTTCGAGCTGCATTAAATGTAATTCTAAAAAAAGATAAAAGAGGGCGGTGTTCCCTTTCCTGGATCACGTTAACGAGATGTACTTGAAGTGTATATAAAACTGTGCAAAACTAACGTATTAAATAAGTCCAGGCATATAGTCTTGATTAGATTAACAATTTAATATTTTTGAACACCAAAGGACTAAGCACCCTTTGGTTACAAATACGAATTAACTCTAAAGGTAGTACTCTACTCTCCTTAATTCAAATCCATACCACCGCCACACCTACATGCATTTTAACGTTGACTTTACTTTTCTTTGTAATAAATTAACATATTATATAAAAAATCTAACACGCAGTGAGTTACGGGTTCGATCCCCAGCCAGACAGGTATCTGAATGATAAATTTAGATTTCTGTTCTGGGTCTGGGTGTTTGTGTTCGTCTTTGTGTGTGTCCATTGCACCCACGACACAGGGAATCCTAATGTGAGTGTAGAAAGCGTCTTTAAAATATAAAATATTAGCTGCCCCGGCGAATTTCGTATCGCCTTAGAATTAAATAATATGGAAAAGTTAAATTACTCAATTCTGAAAGCCACCTATTAGACAGACGTAGGAACTGGTTGTATGGGAAAATTGTTGCTTTTAATATATTCCTAGCATTTTTTTCATATTTGCACAGCTTTTAAACCGTCCTTGCACTTGGGCAGAAGTTGCTACTCTGCAGCGCCACCTTGTAGAGAGTGGTATCAATGAGCATATTACACAAACCTTCTCCGTAAAAAAATACATATATATCCCAATTTTCATAATAATCGGTACAGTAGTTTTTGAGTTCATCGACGACATACAGACAAACATTCATTTATATATATATATATATAGATCTAACATGTAATCTACGATTTACGTAATCTATGAAATATAAAGTAAAATAATGAAAAGAAAAATCAGAGATGGCGGTCTGGGGGGGGCCTGGGGTTCGAACCTCGCACCTCCTGATCAAAAGACCGAGTCTACGACCTAACCATTAAACTTTCACTGCATGTTGTTCATAAACTTCCGTATAAATAGTCCTTAAATAAGACAGGAATCCTACCCAAGAGCAATAACAGATGCTTTGACACTTCTAAATTCTGTGTAGCTACAATTATTATTTTTTTTATACGATGGATGTAGCAAACGAGCATGTAGTCTATCTGATTATACGAGGCCTTGTCACCCATGGACATTCCTAATCAACCCCAGATAAGATACTATACCTACAATACTATACCTGAAGAATTTAAAAAACCTGCCTTTTGTAATGTGTAGAAAAATAATGTTTATTTGGTTGCTAAGGAATTGTTTCTACTCTTTAACAGAATTCTTGACATGGAATAAGCGTTAATAATAACCATTATAATCACAGTTGACAATTGAATAGCAATAGACATGATATTTAATATTGACATCACTTTTTATAATCGTCATAATTGTTATATATTGGTATTCCATTGTATGACATGATTTTTATGATTTATTTGTATATTATTTGGTTCCATAATCATTGCATGACATTTACGATAGTATTCATTAATTGTATAAATTAAAAATTAAAATTGCCTTATCCGGTGAAATATGATTGAACTACATGTATTGTACAACATCCTATATAATACTATATTTACGCAATAAAGAATTATGATTATGATTATGACTAAGGTTAGGGTCCTTTCAGAGGTCGACCACAGATGCGTTATTACCCTACGGACTAAGTTGGAATGTCTATGATAAGTATGTCCCCCTTACCATACCCTTCAAACCAAAAGACAGCAGCGCTTGACACTGCTGTTATTTGGCAGAAACAAGTGTGACGGTGGTGCCGCCAGAGTTGAACCACAAAGGGTTTTACAAACTTTAAGAATGTACTTTTTATTTGCCTTTAATTATGTTCAAATTTTCACCACTTGTAGCTAGTTAAAGAAAATTCCACCAACTCACCTCCATCTCGATGCGGAGCGTGGCCGCGCGGGCGCTCCTCTCGCTGAGCCGGCGGCGCGAGCGCAACAGAGCCGGGACCGCGACCCTGCTCACCCACTCGCCGAACTCTGCACAACACCACACTCGTCACCGGACACACTCGCGATGAGATCGGTGACGATCACACACGTACACGCTATGATGGTGGTAGCGATGATATGGGCATGAGTAGAGAATTAGCAGGTGAATTAGCAGGCAATAAGCATGCTATTAAGATAGAAATACGGCAAGCAATTGAGCAATGATGCAGTTAGACGGAGTGGTTCTTAGAAGATAATAACAATAAAGAAATCGTACTTTAACTATCCGAGAACTTAGGTAGGAAACAGTTATATTTATGGTCGTAACAGCAAGAGAAATGATTAACTATAAAGACGGAAAGACGATGATCAAAACAGAGTTCAAAACTTGAAGAGCTAAGACATAATAGGAGTAACTTAATTTAGTAGAATTTAGTACCAGTAGTGATACATCTTTTCTTTACCCACTTTTTCATAAAGGGTTCACAGATGTTGAGTATTTTACATCAGTAGATGAGGATAATGATAAAAATGAAGATTATAGCGATAATGTTGCTTATTCAATTCATGAATATGGCGATGAAGACTTGTTCACGACCAATAAAAAAATAATATTAGACAAACAACTCATAAGCAATAACGTGCTAGGAATAGCAGGTTACAACACAAAACAGTGGAATAGGACGGTAAAGGCAAAAGAAGGATTAGGGAGGAGTGTGTTGCGTTGTATTTGTAAGTTTATTAAATCGTAATGCTGCGTTTAAACTAAAACTACTGAAGCTGTCTACAGATTATTATATTAAGCATTTGTTAACTTTATTGTCGAAGTTTTAGCCGCAATTACTATTAATAGATTTTGTTAAACTACGATTCTGAGGTTGAATTTTGCTACTTGTTGACACTCTAATATTATAACTCATACTAATAGTAAAAATCCTGTTGTAAACAAAAAATAACAACAAAAATAAGTGCCAGTCGCCAGATGAAATCATAGTAGTAGAGTTACGAAAAAAATATTGTTATTTTCAGTAAATGAATCATCTCTTTTGTTTAGTGTAAGTGTGTTTGTGAATACGTTCATTCTACTGTCAGTATCTACTTCTACTTAAATCGTGCCAAATTGCTTAAAATGATCAATGATGGGTATCTGTGTGCTAACTACATTGTAAATATAATTTCATTATCGTAAACAAATGTCCATTCTACTTCGTAAATATAATTTTATTGGCTTTAATTCACTTTACTGTCTAGTTAATAGACAGGGCTCTGCATAATTTACTTTTAACACATTTACACTGAGTAAACAGACTACGTGCTGAAAATTTTATTTTGCTAATAAATTAAGATAATCATTGACCATTTTAATATTACTTGTGAGTGTTAAGCACTGACCTATCGCTTCTTTAGTCATGATGTCGGGTGTGTCGTGTACTGTGTCCATTTTGTGTGTTTTATCACTGTCGCTAGACGTGTGTTCGATTCCGTTATTTACATCCATAACACGTTACACCTTTTCACTTAATCACTACACATCTTGTTTCCTCGCGCACGTTTTCGTTCGATACAGTATCTTTTTCGTTATTCATTTGGGTTTCTTTGTTGTAGAATAAAATTTCAAATTTATTAGAAATACTAAGATTATATATTGAAAGTTACATGTACCTAATTTTATCCTAAATGCTAAAAATCATCTTCATCAAGATCAACAAAAAATGAAACTTAAAAAGATATCAAATCTCTGCGTTATGTGTATAAAATTATAAATTGTAACTTATAACAATTGGGAAAAGTTTATCTAGAGTATTTAAAAGTTCTTCGTTAGGCGCAAAATCTACTGAAGCTAAAGTTTTAACCATATGCAAAGATTGAGTCAAACATGTTGTGTCTACGTACGTCAAATCCATGTATATTTATATATTTGGACATTGCATACAAAAATAACCGAAAACATCTATTTCCATTTTGTGACTCAATGATAGCGCTTTAATGTCCAGTAGCGCATTTTGGCAAATGCTCCTATTCTTAAAACGCGTAGTTAATATCAGGAGTTATTTGTCCCGGGTGCGCTTGGTTTGTTGCACTTGCGCAGTGGCGCAGTGTGGCGCAACCTGGCGTGTCACAGTGATGCCAACTGACGGATGCCAAATATGCGATTAGACTTGAAGTTATTTCAGCGAAATGCTGTGGTATCTGCATCGATTAGAGAAATTATATATAAATATAACGACGATGGGATATTAATTGTAAATTTAGCAAATATTTTTTTTTGACCTGCGTTAATAATTTAGATACATAACTATTTCAAGCATAGGCGAATTATAAATAGTAATCTTATTTTATAGGTGCCTGGTTCAGCAATAGTTGCTCTGCTCTTTTCCGCAGATGGCTCGTAAAAGTGTTACTCTCCTGCAGTAAGCGTCCAAATAAAATATTTGTAATGTGTAAAAAGTTTATTCACATTTTTTTTAAAACAGAAAACTTTCTTTCGTGAAGATTAATAAATGTGTCAGAGTATATTCATTAAATAGTTTGGTACCGTTTTTCTTGCGTCCTGCTTCACAAATCATCAATATTCCAGACTGAAAACGTGTTAAAACTCAAATAAAACATAAGCTATATAACTTATAGACATTCTACCTTTCTAACGCCGAAAAAATAATTATTTTCAGTTTATTCAATCCACTTATTACAAGACAACATCGATTTTCCTCCATATAATATTATCATATAGATTCTAATATAATTTTGCTTTATTTCTCTCGATAAACCGTAAAATGCAATCTCTGGTTCATATGTTCTAGGTTTAATGGACGAATGAGTTAAACGAAATCCCGCAATTTGGCAAAATGAACAGAATCCTAAGCATTATCTCCGATCGCATCAATCTAAAATAATTCCAAGGTCCCAACTATCGAGACATCGGATTTATGGCGAACCGTCGCTTCTGATATATTTCAGTGACATCCTGTTTATGCACGACACATTAGAAATAGATCTACGTTACATTATTTTGCCAAATGTCATCTGCAATTAGATACAAAGTTCATGTCCCTTCTTACATTCATAAATTCGTTGATTCAATTCACTTTGTAATCCCCGTATCCAGTACATTTCGTTTCCACTGTTCGTGCACGTAAACATTAAATGAGAGTATGGAACACAATATTTACCACGGAATTTGTTGACGTAAATAATTTTGTTTCACATCTTGGTGCAAAATTAGTAAAGAGCTACGTTTTAATATCCAGTAAAACGGAATAAATAGCACAATCGCTTTTGCTAAAAGAAATATGAGCTATAAACGTTGGCAAAAGTGACCCGCTCGACCGAATACCAAAAACAAAAATACTTATACATTCTCGTAATAGATTTATGGAAATTTTAAGAATAAGCTCTGATTACTGAAACGATCGATTATTACATGTTGTTCTGCTTGTAGTTACTGTAAAACCGCTAAACTGACACGCACCTGCTACAATTTACCGACTACTTACATATAATAGCCGAATAATAATTTAGCAGACAAAAACAGACCGTCTTGCATGCTGATATAATCCAATTCAGCATAAGAGACGTGAAAAACCTCGACTTAGAAAACAGGTGACATTAGTATCCACGGAACTTTCATTGTGAATCTTTACAATTGCATTCCTGTGGGAACATTCGCGTGACGTAGCTTCCCAGTTGCCTAATTATCACCCACTATGACTAATAAAAGCGTGAACTTGAAATAACTGAAACTAAAATTAGAGTAGCTTGCTACGTGTCTTGTTAAAATGACTCGCGTCCTACAAACGACAGTTGTAGCAAACGATACTAATGACGTTGAAGAATCTTAACTGCGGTTCCTTGATAATGGTACGTCTCAAATGAACTTCAGTCTGAAAATAATACATAGTTACAAGACAATTTTAAGATCACCCTTGAACGGACAGCGGTATGATAACTACCTAACACTTGAAGACAAATTCTATGAAATTGAGCCTATGGCACTATGTACTACTTTTGACTATATTGGAAAACAACAGATCAGAAAAAGGCTAAGTTTAAAATGGTTTGTAAATCAATATAGAGTCATATAGTCATAACCTTTTATATAAGACTAGTTGACTTTATAGTTAAATAATTTGTCATTGTGCAGTAACTAAATTTGTAACGCCACCGCCACAGTTAATGGATGTTATCATACATATAAACCTTCCTCTTGAATTACTCTATCTATTAAATAAAACCACATCAAAATCCGTTGCGTAGTTTTAAAGATTTAAGCATACAAAGGGACATAGGGACAGAGAAAGCGACTTTGTTTTATACTATGTAGTGATGATTTGTCCTGATTAACTGATTCATAATCGCAGAGACAAAACTACTGAAGCTAAAAATATGGAATTTGGACAGTAACCTTTCATGATCCAGGCATCCACTAAGGATGTTAAAAACTGGTTGAACGTTTGTTTGAAACTTTGAAAATACTCTGAAAACTAGTCAATAATATACAGCAAGTAAAACAAGAGACAGTAAACATATAACAACAACACTCGTTACCAAAAAAGTAGTTGCATCCAATGCAAGTGTATTGCATTTATAATTAAATCACACAATCACTTGTTGAAAGATGTGGACGGAAATGTCAGCCAGTGGCTAGCATAGAACAAATTAGGCGAATGAATCAGTGTTCGATTTGGCTGTTTTTATTCAGTATAATGTTGCAATCGGATGTTAAAATTTTTGGGTATTTATAAAATTTTATATTTAACAAACACTAAACATTTTGCAGTTGTAAAATAATTTTCAACTTAATAACGATCGTAAACTAATCCTAATTGAATATTACGTTGTTTCAATAAACAAACAGGGAAATCATAAGTGTTCTCAAAATAGAAAATTGCCACGGTCATATATGGGTTGCGACTAAAGATGTATGAAGATCCAGTATTTGTAAATAAACACACACGAATTTTACGAAACTACTCAGTTTAGTCTCGGGATGAATATTTGAATGGAATTTATAAATAGATCACGTGTGGGTTAGTATCCGCGTTATAGCGCCTATGAAACATGTTTATTGGACCGTACCAACAAAATATAATCTAATAAACATAGTTCAGATGAAACATTAACAGATATTGATGATGACAACAATATAGATATCAAACTACGAAAAGAGTTTAAAAGCTTTGCTGATACGCAAATCGTTATAGACACATTTTATACTATAGACGCTATCTGACGCAAATCAGCGTCAATATAATAAAACCAACTGCATGTGAACTTGGTTGTATCTGAAATAGAAAATGAGAAAATTCTTTTGAAACAAGAAACCATTTCAACGGGGTCACTTTAAATAATTTGAGTAATGTTTATGACAAGCAAAGGCTAAACTCAAGTAACAACTGAATATTTTTTTCAGCATTCAAATGTCAGTGCACGAAGGCGAATCAACGAAGTCCGCGTTCCATTGTATTTAGTGGTGAGACGTGGCTACTGTTGGCTCTATCCCCCAGTCTTAGAGTTCACAATTCTTCAAACTCTTCCACGAAAGTTTGGCGGACTTATAGATCCCAATGTTGACGACGCTTTCCCTAACGCCCTTATCACTTGTCAGTAAGGTCCGTAATTGATTGAAAGAAGACAAAAGAAAGTTTGCGGAGTAACAGGCCGGGTAGGCCGGGCTAAATGTGTCCACGTCTTTGGCACGGCACTGGGGCAAGGACGCTTAGCGCCTATGCAGCCGGCAGATTGATTGACCGATTAATCTTAGATAATGAAGCTAGACTAGTCTCCAGGGTCTACGCTATCACCATATGTGGTAATGAAGAACTGCGTCCAAATATCTCTGTCCAAAACATCGCGTAACATGAGCGGTATGCAAAACAAAATCGTTGCAATCAAGAACGACGTGGCCTCGGCGAATGAGGTGTTGATAGTCCTAATAGCTGATTATATTTGATTGATTGTAGTAGCACAACTGTACAATGCAACTGTAGAAGCATTTTTATCTTAGCCGGTGCAAATGTCAAGATGTGAATCATTGAATCAGCGGTTACAGTTAAATCGCTACGAGAAATGGCGCTATTTACAAAAGTATCTACATAATCAGTAGCAAGTTTGTTGTTAACGAGTCCTGCACTTTCGTGATTTCGTTTTATTATAAGCTCTGCGGTATTTAGATTTTAGTTTTAATTACAACTCGTAGATTGGCTTTTACGATGTTTTATTTAGTCGGCTCGAGAATTAACATGTTTGTTGATTTACGCAGCTGGTGCTTGTGTTCACTCGCGGCATGTAAACAAGGGCACGTGGGGTCGCGTGGGGTCACGGGGTGGGTGGGGGTGCACACGTGGGAGGGGCGAAACGAATGTATTACGAAACGGTTCCGATCGGCGTCCGAGGTTCGCTCGCGGTTTGAGCGCGTCCGCCGCTCGCCGCCACTGCCGTACGACTGGCGCGGAACGAGCGTATTTCGATCGGCGATAGATCCGAGCCAATCGTTTGCTAATGCGTTTCTGGTAATTTACGATAGGAACTTGCAGTTAATCGGCCAATATCTGGACGGTATTCCTGTGAAGTTTGCGATCGTTTCTCATTTTTATCGCCTTAAACACCCTCTCTGTGGCAACGTTATAATTCAAAGACCCATAATCCACCACCGAATTTCCCAATCTCCATAAAAACATGCGTGTATCATGTACTGTCCTGTCATGTTTGTCTCAAAACTAAAATGTCTACCCAAGAGTAAATTTAAGGAATTCAAAGCGGCCGACAAACTTCCTAGAAAACTCTTTGAAGTCTCGTCTTCGACGTATCCATTTTGATTGTGCAACTCTTGTTGACTGCGCATTTTAATTTCTATTTTAAGGGCATCTGTAATACATTGAAATATAGGTTACATGAATATTATATTAAACCATAACTCTGCCATAATCATACTGGTTCTGCCACTCAAATCTATTTCCTCACAGCGACAACGGCATGATGTGTTGGACGTCAATATTATATTAAAGAACTTTACATTTTTCTTTTTTTTACATGATGGACTAGCAAACGAACATGCAGTCCATCTGATGGTAAGTGGCAACTGCCGCCCATAGACATTTGTAATTGACCCTAGATAAGACTAGAATCCTTCCTGGGATCGACCACACATGCGTTGGTACCCATGAGGACTAAGTTGGAATGCCTCGTTAAGTTTATCTCCCTTACCACACCCTTCAAACCAGAACATAACAGCGCTTAACACTGCTGTTATTAGGCAGAAATAAGTGCGGCGGTGGTGCCGTTGGAGTCGAACTACAAAGGGTTCTACCACCTTTAACCTTGGCCTAAAACCACCTCTCACTCTGAGAACCGTGTCTAGCAGCAGGACAGATGGATTGACGACAAAACATACATGCGTTAACATATTCTACATGAAAGAATTAACGAGTTCACTGAATTGGAAAAAGGGCTTGAACAAGTATTAGTTACGTATCGTTTGTTCTACGACTTTTGAATCGAGGTCCGTTTTATTAATAAAAAGATAAGATAAGAAATATTTGCATTTCTTATCTTTTATATGTTCTGTATAAATAATTAATAATAAATTAAACAAGTTTGGATAATAAAAATAAAGAGTTAAAATAAATACATCTTTTAATAGACTTTTCAAACTGATTACATGAGAAAATGATTGTTTTTTAATGAGAATATCTTTAAATAGGAATTGAGACTTAAATAAAGTAGTCACAGTAACGTATTAATAAAAATTATCTGTTATCCTTGAAGTCCTTTCTATTGGTCTTGGAGTTAGTAAAATTGTCCAAATATAAAAGAAATTGGTAAGAAACGATCCAAAACCATAATATTTTATACGTTTGCAGGTAACATAGATACATTTTTTTATAGAAATAGCAAAACCATTAAATACATTTCTTTTATGTTTTGTTTTACATTTTTTTTCATTTTTGTTGGAAATATCCACCCGATGGTAAGCAAAAACCGCCGCCCATGGACATTTGTAATCCACCTTAGATAAAGAATAGAAGCCTACACGAGATCGGCCACATAAACGTTGCTATCTTTGAAGACTAAGTTGGAACGCCTTGGATAAGTATACCTCTCTTAGCACATCCGTCAAACTAGAACACAGCCCCGCTAAACACAATTAATAAGTAATAAAAGGTGTGGCAACGGTGCCTCCAGATTCAACGCACAATGACGCTACCATCTTTACAGATTACATTTTTATGTTAATCCATTTTTTAATAAAAATATATTATAATAATTAGAAGCTTCAAAATAGCAAAAGTAGTACAGGATATACTTCAAATAGTACAGGGATAGCAGGAATTAAAACGAAGACAATAATAAAATAAAACTAATAGCACAAGGCAGGGAACGGTAACATATAAGGCGGCGGCCCCCGGGAGTGTCGGATTAGCCGGATCTTTTTCAAATTGAGGGCAAACATCCGAACCGATCCCAAGAGCCAGGAGAGGTGAGCGAGTATTCGTTACTACAAAATCGGATCTCTATATGAAGCTGAGATGAACTTAGAAGCTTTACGTTCTATATTCATGTTCAAGTTGTGCAAGTTAATGTTTTATAATAATAATGTTGTACAATTGGGATTTTTTTTTTACTTTTTTGATGAAATATCTGTTTACACACCTGGGTAAGGGTGGTAAGTTAAGTATTTGGAATTTGTCTACTTTTTTTAGAATCAATGGGTTCTAAAATGCATGTTCTATAATTTTCTGTTTTATTTATTACATTAGATATACTAATAAGACGTTGAAATAAACAAAATTTGCATTCAGATCACTTACCATCGTATTCAGCACTGCTAAGATAAAAGCCAGGGAAATCCTTGCGAGCGCTCAAATTCTTCGAGCGCGATGGCGAACCGTCTTTGCCCGACGGGCGGTAATAAAAACGGCTTAAATAGGATTTTAACCGCGAGTTCCTCGCCTTAATTAAATTGGATTTGTGAGTGAAAGAAATATACGTGAAAAATTCGTGTCGATTATATCAGGGGAACGAGTTTTGGAATCCTTTTAACTAAGCGGATTAGGTACGTCCCTCAGATTATTAGATATTTAGTACAGCAGGCATGTTTGGGAGCGGCGTAGCGTGAACAAAAGGCTTGTGACAGGAAGTGACAGCCGGCGCGCAAACGAAACGCTACGCGGCTACGCACTACGAGTGCTACGAATGCTACAAATGCTACGACACTCCGACTTGAATCTCAACTTTGGCATCTTATTTTTATAAGCATTTTCATATTCTCCAAATAATAACACAATAGGAATATCTCGCACAGAATTCAGACAAAATAATCACCCAAACTTTTGATTGCGAATTCATGATACCATTCAGTATCTTTGTATTAAAATCTGGAAATTACTACGGTAACAGCTGTAGTAACAGAATTTTAATTATCACTTACAATGCCATTCAGCCGCGGGAAATTACCTCATAAAACATTTGAAACAGAGTATAAAAGATTTAAGGCACTGCGTAATTATTAAATTACAACATCCGGCCGATCGTGGGGTTGATAATTGTAAATCAAGTTAATTTTACATCGGCGTAACCGCATAGTAAAACGGTAAAATTGTTTACCGGTTCCAGTAGATTCAATCAAAAGTAAACCAATTTTTGTGGTCAATTTTTGGGGGCATAATTAAATCAAAGGCCGTTCGATATTGAATAATATTATCCCTCAATTAACATTCGGGGTCGACTTTTAAGGCGGTTTCAAACGCGGCCCGGTGTAGGCAATAAAACCGCTCGTCCCTCATCCGTCATTCAGCCCTTGGAGATTTCTTCTAGGGGAATAATTTACGTTGATCGTCCAGAAGGGGAGCGTAACTGCCTCACTGAAACTTTAAGCTTTCACTCAGGACTGTAGCGATTCGCGGTGTCTCAACTTTAAGTAATAAATTTCAATAGGACGATGAGAAGATTTCGATCTTAACTAATTACTTCCAACTAAATTTCGGTGGAATGCACCTGCTGAAAGTTACTGTGCTCATGTTTATATGCCGTAAATTTGTAACTGTCTATTATATACTATTATAAGCTAATGTTTACCGCTTCTGTTAGCGTAGGCAATTCTTATAGACCCTTTTAATTGACGATTAAATAGAGTTCTATATTGTTTTGTCTATGTGTTTTTTAAACCCTTGGCAATCTTCAATAAAACAAAAATCTGTAGCTGAGTTATAACCAAATTAAAAATATATATGTTAGGTGACAATACAGCCAGTATCTTTTATATTTGTAAATATATTAATAATTGTATAATAAATATAATTAATAATATATTATGTAAATATATATTAAACATCCCATAATTGACTTCGGTTTAACCAGCATTTCATTGTTTTCTTTATGGAATGTTGAAGTAACCAACGATATTGCAGTCCGCCTGATGGTAAGTGGCTACTGCCGCCCGTCGACATCTGTAATCAACCCCAGATACGATTAGAGCCTTATCTGAAACCCCCTTACTACACCCTTCAAATCAGGACGTAGCAGCGCTCAACACGGTTGTTATTAGGCAGAAGAATGAAAGGCAGTGGTGCAACCGGAGTCGAACTACAAAGGGGTCTACCACTTCTAAACCATATTAACCTTTAAACCTATCATAACTATCCGTTACAAAATATAATAACAGTCTAAAATCTAATATTAAATACTTGTGTCAATCCAAAACGAAACTTATAAAAAACTTATTTATTGACTAACTTTAGTCATTTGCTTACATTGAAGGTGTTAGAACCCTTTGTGGTTCGTCTCCTGCAGCACTACAGCCACATCTATTTCTGCCTAATAACTGCAGTGTTAAGCGCCGCTGTCTTCTGGTTTGAAGGGTGTAGTACGGGTGACATATTTATCCAAAGCATTACAACTTAGTCTTCAAGGTAGGATCTGTAGTCGACCTCATAGGACTATCCTATTTGGGGTGGATTAAAACTGTCCACGGTAGTTGCCACTTACCATCAGCTGAACTACATGCTCGTTTGCTATTACAAAAAAAAAGTTTAAAAGCAACTTGTTACGTAGGATCTGTAGTCGACCTCATAGGACTATCCTATTTGTGGTGGATTAAAACTATCCACGGCAGTTGCCACTGACTAGAC
>DWRA01002407.1:0-14113 GCA_018250295.1 Spathilepia clonius
GGGTTCTACCACCTTTAACTAATACAAATGCGTTCTCTATGAGTATAATATACGAGTTTCATATGTGAAGCTTCAAACATTGTACAAATTCATCATTATCTGTATTTTGATTTGGCAACGTTGATCCAAACACATTACGCCAGTATGATACGTACTTGTAAACAAAGGGAATTCAGGCTGCAGACCTGATTAGCCGAACAGGAACATATTGGCAATTTGGCAGTGGATTATTTGATCGATATATTTGTATCTGCATATATACAGATATATTTATCTGATATGAGCTGTACACAACTGTTTCACCTTAAATAATTTACAGCTTATGTTTATCGATATGCAAATAATCAAGTGTTAATAACATAAAATATTGCAAAATACAGCTAAATACATAATTTATCAATCTATTACGTAACAACTTACGATTCCAGAACTTTCTTAGTTAGTACTTTACTTAGTGTGCTAGTACTACTAAATATAAGAAAGAAATATATGTAGTGTATGTGTGTAAATATATGTACGGTAGCTTGAAACTAGTATGCATCAGCAGAAAACTTACTTTTTACGAAAATATTACAAATGAGTTGTTTTATATTTGTGAATGATAAAACGATGCTATATTAGTTGATAAAAGTGACTCCTGTGACACCAGTGTTTTTGATGGCTCTTGTCTGAACTATCCTGGCCCGAATGCATTTAATGGAGTCTAGACTACATTTTTCTATAACTTATTTTAAAAATATTCCACAGACATATTGGAAATACGAACCAGAGAAAATCAGCTGGACTATCGAAAGATTTAAAGATTTTATTAATCTTTCGAATATATCAATTTTTAGAAGAATATTCAGCATCGTAACTTAAATGTAGAACGTGTAGCGTTATTTATGGTTGTATTACTTTTATTATTTTGTGTTTTAAGTATAGGAACCTTTAATTTAGTCTTATTTACATTTTGAACCGATTAACTCTCTCTAGTTTTCTATTGTAGGTAGCTGTTAATGACTGTAACGGTATTTCATTAAATTTCAATTTCAATGTATTTGAAGTATATTATATTAATATAATGCTAAGATTTGACTGAAAAATATACACTTTTATTATACTCTAGTTCTTAAAGTGTTGCATGAAAGACCAACTTAGTTTTGTTTTAAATTATTCCTAGTAATTATTCTCGTCTCGAATTCGATAACAATATTTTCTTAGAATACACTGCAAGAATAATTCTCGATCGATTTACAATTTCATAAGTCATCAAATTATTTCCTCTGTTATTTCGATAGATCTGAATTTACTCCAATCTTTATAATCTATTGCATTTTTGATTGACTTCAGTGAATAATTTTCGATTTAAGCTTCGATTCGTTGCGATTGTCTTTTTGTTACTTATCGTACGATTGCCTTCACATCTATAAAAATCTCGTAACATCACGTGTATAACATAAGTAGATAGTAATGAAACTTATTGTTTATCGAATTGATTAAATTAATCTTGATATAGCATCTTAACATTACTGTTCATTTATTTTCAGGTACGAATCATGTGACTGCTGTCTGAGATTGGTAAGCTTTGCTTCTAAGAATGGAGAAAGATTTGATGTTACAGGAATAACACCAACTTCTCTACACACATTACGTCCGTACGTCCTTGTATGTCCTGCATGGACATTATACATTTTCAATAAATATTGTGTATTTTCCGGGATAACTAACAGTTTCAGACTTACTCCTCGACGCAACTTGATAAAATGTTACATCCGAATCCGAATATATTACAAAAACATATTTTCATTTGTCCTCCATTAATCCATTGACCATTAATTACTTAACTAATCGCATAGCTATTGGCGGTTTTCCACAAATGGTTATCCTGTAAATCCGGCGTCGAAATCCATAGCTGACGTTGTCTATTTATCATTCGGAGTAAGGCGTCTCTGCCTGCTACGTTTAGTTTCATAAAAAGGAGAACCATTTTCTTTTTTATAATAAAGAAAATCGCGCCAGGATTTCCACACTGAACGTTTAGTCGACGCGGAAATGTAAACCGACAAAAGTAATTCAATTCAAGTGCAAGTTTTAATTGCTGCGCGTCCACTTGCGCGGGAGAAATCCTGGAGAAATGATACAGACTTCTGTAGCGAAACGATTACCACTTTTAATAAGATCCTTATTACTTTTTATTTCTTAATATCTATAGAAATGTTATGTGATGTGTGTTGTGTTGTATTCGTGCTTTTGAGATAAGAGACTATCTACAAAAAGCTGCAATTAGTAAATGTCCATTCTGAGGTGATCATGTAAGAAAATGCAGAAAAAACCCTTTTAACCTTTGTAATGGCTTCCTTTATAAAGTGTTTGTGATTCGTCGTCACAAAAAACTGTAACTTTCCTGATCGATTGCCCTTATCCAATAGTAAACCACTTTTTATTCCCTAGCGTGCTTAAAGTTCAAGCCCTTTGAACAGCTGGTCGTAACTCACGAAGAAAAACGCGGGACTTCAACTTTCACGGCTAGCGGCTATGTTAACGAACTGTACGATATATTGAGTTTCTATATTATTTTCGCCGAAGCTGTTTACGTTAATCTCTATGCTCGAAAAGGCTGTAGATATTCAATTTACCTGGTTACCCCTGCGTGACGCGTTTACTGAACTTGGATCGTCGACCTCCCATTTGTTGGTTAACGAAAGCCTACTCAGTGTAGCCGTGCATGTGAGGACTTCAACCTTTATTATTTATGGTATAATAAGTTCAATGCCACATACTCATTTTATTGGTTCAACACGATGAATACAAAAGAGGACATTTGAGGATATTCGTGGAGATATTTTGAGGGTAATTGTTTTTTGAAACCCCTCAGTGTAAGTGCTTTACAAGCTCAATTTGGATGAACAATTTCTCTCCTAGAGTAAAATAATAAGAATGACCTTTTTTATGTTCTTGTTACTTAATTTCTTTATGACAAATGAGGATTAATAAACAACATCTTAAGAATTACACAAAAAATGTTACTAAAGCCAAATTAATCTTCATAGGTTTAACCTTGTAACAAAAATGCTTAAATCGCGCCTTAATTTCCTAGTAAAAATATTCTGTAAATCTATTTGTAAGTTGAACAAAGGAAGTTTCCACTAAGCACGACACAATAAATCGAAACGTAACGACCCGTGATAAATGACCACGTAGAAATTACATCATAAACGCCGTTCTGTCTCAAATTATACGTCTCCCTCAGAATTACGAAACTAAAGCTGTTAGTAAGACCGTTCGCAATTCTTCAAATCGGGGGGCGGTAATGGCACCCTGTCGAACGCACGACAATGGCGTGGCTGATCCCGGTGGGCCTAAAGGCGATGCGTTCGGAATTAATTGTAGTTATTACGCAACTATCGGCCAGAATATACTGGCTTGGTGCCGGAACCTCGAATGACCCGGTTTCTCACGTGTTCTCTCTTATATATTTCTGACATTTCTACTAAGTGTAATTGATTTTTATCACGTCGTACGCGTTTCACATTACACGTTATTTGCGAGACTTGTTCTATGTAATGTAGCTGATTCTAAATTATTCAGATCTGTTAATGGATAGATCTATGATAGGAATAATGTAAATTTGATTATTTCGTTAAAACGGAACTTTAGAATTAGGTTCATTATAATAATTAGGACAAGAAAGGTTTCCGCGTATATATCTATAAGTTATGTATATAACATTTGATGTTGAACTAAGGACCCCTCGCAATTATTTTGTGTTCTAGCTGACCAAGCCATTATAAAGGGCAATACGTTTAGAATTAATTGCAGTTGTTAAGCAAACTACCAGTCATTTTGTTTGTTCGTTGTGTGCGAACCTTATCCAGGGTTCCCACGTCCTTTCAACTCTGCTGATTGATTTAAGGACATGGTTACACAAAGGTAACATTTTAATTGGGAGACGTAAACAAAGCCAATTGTGGGATGCCTCATTAAGCGCTTGATGATTCTTGCCTGACCTTTGGATAGCGCCAATTTCTAAATACTTTACAATCTATGTTCATTGTCACCATGTTCAAGTAGCTTATACTCCATTCATTAGTAAGGACAAGTTCGCAAAGATAACCTAGTTCATTGAAATTTGGTTTTAAAAATCAGTCATGAATACTTACGTGTCTGCGAGCTCTAAAGAAAAATTCTCAAATGTGAATTAAGTCTACTAATCCACACTTCACTATCATGGAAAACTATAACCTATAGCCCTTTCTCTCTTAAAATACATCCATGATTTCTCGTGTGGTTGATGATAAAGGTAAATTAAATGAAAATTATATGAATACCTACATCGCAGTGGAGACTCCAGTAGAGGAACTCTCACGTTATTTCAATACTACTTCGTCTAGCGATAAGTTCTGTATGAACATTGTTATGCAGTAACATAATAATAGCGCGCAGTCCCACAATGAATAGTTGGTTCAACTGTAAATGGTCGGACAATAAAAGAAATATCCTTAGTAACCCTTTGCTTGCGATGTTATTGTTACGTTCAGGATAAACAGTGCATGGTCTAATCATAACATTGGAAATTACTATGCAAGTATCATAGAGCATATATTATCAGAAGGTACATTCTGAGATTTCTATTTGTTGTTCGATATTTTATATATGATGGAGTAGCAAACGAGCATGATGTAGTCGACTTGATGGTAAGTGGCAACTGCCGCCCATGGACATTTGTAATCTACCCCAGATAAGACTAGAATCCTACCTGGGGTCGACCACAGATGCGTTGCTACAACTGAGGACTAAGTTAGAATGCCTCACATAAGTCAGTCTCCCTTACCATACCCGTTAAACCAGAAGACAGCAGCTCTTAACACTGCTGTTATTAAGCAGAAATAGATGTGGTGGTGGTGCCGCCGGAGTCGAATGCCACCCTTAAATATCAAATCTAATAAAATCAATCTAATAAAAAAAGTTTTATAGGTAAATAAACTCTTACTTACAATTTATTTTATCGTCTATCCAATGAACGTTTGCAGGTCTATAGAGCTTCTTGTTTGTATGCCTTATATTTTCACAATTGTGACTAAGGTGAAAATGTCATAAAATACTTAGATTAAAAAACGTAAAGTATTACTACATCCAATCTGAATGGGTGCAGGAGTGCCACAATGGGTGTTCTACGTTACTAGCCCTAGGGTCACTAGCCAATCTCTTCAATTCAGCCCTTTGGATCATTCTAAAACTAAGGCACACGAGTTTAAAAACTGAAAAAAGAAGAATTCTATATCAGAGTGCAACTGTACAGAGCGCCGGCGGCGGCACTTCAGACAAAATGCCCACCGGCTAGAGGTAGGTACGGTATTCGAAGTTCGGCTGCGACAGCTTGAATAATATATGGCGGTTTATGGGGCTAACGCTTTTGGAAAGTTTTAACATTGTTATGAAAAACTGGACGCTCTGAAGTTTTTTTGCCCGAAAGCTTGTTGCGTTGCATTTTTATATTCCCAGACATGAAAACGAATTTAAACGCACGGTGTAATTTCTTCATGTAATTTATCATTTTTATGTTCAAACCACTACTTAAAAACATTCTGAAAAGTGGTAGAAATTTTATATCGCCGTCTTACAGTCTAGATATCCACCACTCGTATTTTCCCTAATTACTTTTAATTTGAAGCTCATCCTTCAAAAAGTACAGCATAAAAAGATTCATTAAGTTAACCACTGCTAGAATATTAACCCTGTTTAGGCCCCATTTATATTTTCGTGCTTCAAATGTCACGTGTAACGTAAATCCATATTTTTATATACAACGTATTGATACGGGATATGCCTGCGCGGTCGTTTTACGGAAGATACGTTCGAACTTGCATATAACGATATGGTTTTGTTTTGTCTCGGACCGTGTCTGACACGTTACGCGTCTGAAGATATAAATGGGGCCTTAATAGTAATAGCTGTCCATGTTTCCAAGTCATCAATTTACGTCAGGTGCATCCACGCTCGTTCGTTTCTTCTATAACGCAAAAAAATAATGTCCTGAAGCTAAATGGCCCATATCCATCGCCGTAAAACCGAGAAAAATAGGGTAGTCAATATGATTCAAGCATCGGGCCCATTGCCATCAGTTACGTCGGTTAGTTCAATTGGTCGGGATAAAGTTCCCGCGTAGCATTAGCCTGGAATGCCCATTGGGACCCGTTGACCGAAAATCGAGCTGCCACACGCACATCTACTGCCGCGAACACGTAGTTCGGTTTGGGATCCTTCCGCGTAATTTGAAACATATTGCGATCGGGGTATGAAGTAAAGCGATGTACATATTACCTTCTGTGATGGCTTGAGCTATCAAAGTTCGCTTCATCAATTCGGCGAGAGCATCTTTTTCTACAGTTTCTTAAGCGCTGAAATCCGTTTTGTATTAATAGTTAAGGAGAAATATTACTAAAAATGCTCATTACGTCATAAAACGTATCATATTAAGACATTTCATTGAATCGTATACAATTTACATAACAAAAACACAATAAAGTAACTGCTTTTTCCTACTTTTTTATTTTTTTTCATCAAGACAAACGTATTCATCAAGTAAAGAAACACGTATAAAATTGGACTACGAGACGTATTTGGTGCCGCCTTTACGACATTAATGTCATTCAATCCACGCGTAATTCAAAGTCGTTATTCAAGTGACCGATGACTAACACCCACGGTATTGTCCAATATTTGGTACACCTGTCCACTCGATGCAGAAAAAACAACAAACTGGGCTAATCGGATGTAAAAGAATGTCGCTGAACCGCCTTTTGGTCCTCACCTTGTGTGACGAGCCACATTCCGCATGAGTGACAATAAAGGCAACAGTGCTTTATTGATGTCGAAATGCATATTTATGACTAGCTTTACTCGCGGCTGGCTTACCTCAGCTTCAGGTTTAACCATAGTGCCATCTGTTAAGCAGTGAGCCACGCTGGTGGTCCCCGATTTGTATTTACTTTTAAAGTATTTTTTTAAGTAAAGTTCATACGGAATGAATGATTTCAAACATTAACGATAAAAGAAAATTTCACAAGGAAACCATGTCTATGTGATCGTACTGATGTTCTCATAGACATGTAAAGTTTACTAATTTTCACTTATCTATGAAGGCATATAATATAAAGGTACGAGTCCCTTCATATGAGGAAGAATTCCTTGTCATATGACGAGACTGAAACCTCGCGTAAAGACGGTAATAATGATGCTGATAAACGCCATCTTTAAAAATATAATTATTTTTTTAAATCTCTAGGTATTTACATTTTACAGACTCAATTATCATATTTGCATGTTGTGTAAACATACATAGATGATGTTTGTAAAATTTATAATAAAGATAGAATATTTACAATAAAGACAATATATATTTTTAATTTTAAATGTTTTAAGGCGATCGAAACAAACTGATTTTAAAGTTCCTTTGTTAATATGGATGTCATTTCTTACATGAAGCTTAGAATTTACTGTGAACAACTTTGTGATTCAATAGACACATCTTAGAAGCAAGTAAAATTTTTATTTCGCCTGAGAAAGACTTTCCTTTTACAGAGCATACTATCTTTGAACTTTAGAGGCACCTTTGATTTATAATGTCTGTCAGGAAATCTTTTTGAAGGTGCAGAGTATTACTGGAATTTACTAGAGAATTGTAGATGTTGGATTTTTCTAAAACTGTAACGTGTGTAGAGTTAGTTTTATAAGTTACTACGTTTATTACTGATTTAATCTCTACTATTTCAACTGTCTATAATTATGTATAAACAAATGTTAACTTCTTGGATGACATAAAAAAATAGTTCATCTATCTTGTATCATAATGTTATAAATTGTCCTCGTTTAAAATTGTGTACCATCTGCAAGCAATGTGTCTTATTTAGTTGTCAATCTGTCTACAATGTGTCCAATAATGCACCAGTCATATTCTTGACCTATGTTATTAATATTATGTCATCGATTCACAGCTACATTGCAGTTGCTTCACATTTTGACTGTTATTGGTAAGAACTACTTTAAATATCAAGGCAATTTTTTGTGATTTTTATTATTCGTTTTCCTTTTGTAATCGTTAATTTAAAATATCAAGGTTAAACAGGTATACACTTGATCAAATTCTGAGATTATATTTAGTTAGCTACCAACAGTAAGTCTTAATATAAAGAATATGAGTTTTAGATTTGCAGCGTCCAATTACTATTGAGTATAGGCACAAAATTAGAAATGATTTGCAGATGATACATTTCTTGTTCAATCCTTTTTGCATTAGGGGTTACTCATGCCGGTTCGTTCGCAGTCGCAGTTGCGATTTTAATCCGTACATTGAGCTAAAAATACGTCAGCAATTCATTCTCAAGTTCAGGGACCTGGTAATGTATCGGCTGCGCCGTTTTGTCTAGCGTGCTTGCTTCAGGCTTCAAGTGGTAAATTGCAGTAGAACGATTGAATCATTGGGGCTTGACTATTGGCTTCCTTGAACTTTGTTTTGTATTTTTGATGTTTGATGGCCGTGTTATAGAAGAATAGGTACAGGACTTAAAATTCGTTTTGTTGACACATTAGTGACTAGTGTTCTAAGTGATTAGTATTCTAAGTTTGAGTATTTAAACGTGATTTTTGCTATCGTATACCTAATAAAAACTGAATTTAGGAGTTCCATTGTAAAATACCGAAAATTCTGTAAGATAAGCTGAAGTAAAAGTGAAATTTAGCAAATATTTGTCGTTTGCAACAAATATTTTTCCTCAGAGCCTTTGACTATGTGAATTTGAAATATTTTCTTCGTGCCTTCCGTGCGCCGAATTTCGGGAGACAAGTCAGGATTTTTTAAATTCTCTTGCAAGTAAATTTATTATTTTAACGGTATTTTTAAGATAATTGCGACGGGGATTTACTTTATTGCATTTCAGTTGTCTGCTGTTCATGCCTTTTAAATCCACACAAAATTCTTCTCGTTCTTTTGGTCGACATAAATTGTCTTAAATTGTTGGTTTTTTATCGTTACATTTCCCGCTATTTTTGTTTCCAGTTGCGTGTTCCCTTTTAATATCATAGTATTCGGGTTCAGGCAATACCAACAAGAATTCTTATGAACATCCCTGAAAGATCTATAGAATATTAAAGATATTTTATGAAATATTTTCCTTGTAATCTTGATTCTTTAAATACAAAGCATCAGTATCTTTGTAGAGCTATACAGATAACTCCGTAACAAAATATTGAATAGGGTATCTAATATAAATCTTTAAAAAAAACTATAAATTAGATCTTCATATTTAATTATGCTACACGTTGCTAGTGTAACGTAATCTCAAAATCAGTACCCAACAATTTATTCATAAGTACTTCGATTCAAAAACATTATACTTTTAAAAAGATACAGCAATAAATATATACATGCACATGTGGAATTCTTTGTACCGTTCCTTCTCCAAAAACCTTCCAAAGTGATGGTAGCTGTAGGCAAAAAGTGTAATGGAATCGATTTTAAGTAAAGGTTCTTTGGATTTTGACTTTTTTGAATAGCGAACTCTGTATCTGCTGGTACTACTTCACAATTCTTTCACAGGCGTAGTGCAAAGCCGTTTTATAGTTGAGTTAATCTCGATGCAATTTTCAGTAACACCTGCCTGGTAAATGAAGGCATCGATGGCGTACGGTCCGTCACAAAGGTTTTACACTGTCATGCTTTAATCCTTGGAAAATAGCGGCTTGCGTCGTCGAGCGGTGTAATTGAGCGTGTGATACGCGCACTGCCCGCCTGCGACTGAGCAAGGATGCCATGTTGAAACTAATTGGTAATTGATTTCGTACACTCGAATAACCGCGCGTTTTTCCGTGTGAAACACTTGTGTCTTGTGTGTGTTAGTATTTGAACGTCACGGCGTGTTCGTCTTGTCGTTGGGCGGATTTATTTGCGTCTATTACAACCATGCTAACAACATCAGCTAATAACATCTGTTATGACAAAGTAATAATCGATTGTCAAAGCTAATATTATTTTGTTATTTCGATATTATACGGGATGGGGTAAAATGTTGAATCAAGTTGTTTTCAGACCTGTCTAGATAAATATGATCAATAAATCGATTTACTGTGCTCCATATTATTGTCATCGTCTATTACTAGAATTGATTTTTAATTAGCCGAAGTTATTTTTAATAATGTTAACTATCTGCAGTGAAAATCCAACCGTTCCGGAGAGTAGTCAAAAAAAAACAGACAGAGAGACAAAAATTCGCACCGCGTATACTATCGCGTGTATTTATTATAAAGCAGTAATTCTGACATTACAGACAGACTTTAATTTTTATTTATTTCCATCGATGTTCATGACAAGAAGCATAAATATCAGGCGAACCTCGCACCAGATTGCACGAATAGTTATGAATAATATTGTGGTTAACAATTACATAAAAACAACGTTCTGTTTATTAATACTAAAGAGCTCTCAAAGTATTACGAGGGGTCAGCCCTAGTCGCTTATTCCAATGGCGAACTATGTAACCACATATCGCCGGGGACGAGGCGTGTGGTCAATCCACAGCTGCGCTGTTGCAAAATACATAGATAAAACACGCCCTTGTGTTTAGCGTTATGGACCTATACGTTTAATAACATCCACTTTACCTACAGTTTGTTGAACACGTGCGCGGGGTTAACTTTTGTTGTAGAAGTCAGGATTGTTGTGAATTTCAATATCCAACGCTGGTGGTCTGAGTTGGTAGTCAACGGTATTAGAACAGAAATAGAGAAGAAAGAAAGAAAAATGGGTTATATGTTAAAAATGTAGCAATAAAAGAACACAAACATTAACACTGAAATTAATATGTAACACGTGTAAAAAAGACAGTTCTTCTCAAAGATATGCGAAGTATACCAATCGGAATTTGGCAACCGCAGTGTACTATGGCATCCTTCTCACTCTGAGGGAAGATCCGAGTCCAGCAGTCGGACAGTAATGAGTTGACAAGAACTTAACATGTACACCATGAATTAGTTTAATGCCTCAAAAAATTCTTGGCCTGCACGACGTGTAAACGTTAAACCCGAATGAGGCCGTGGATAAGCTGGCTGAAAGCGCAATGGCTAATGTAACCAAAGAACCACCATATCGCTCCATCAATCACGCCATGACCCACGCGGAAGTGCGAGGGTAAATCATAACGTGCTTGTGTACAAAGCCTCTGTTGTATGACGGGTAAGAGCTTTCCTCCTACTTTATTTTGAAATAGGTCGTTAACACGTCGTCTGATAGCTGCAACAATCTTTTTGGCTTTTGAAATGTGCTTTGAACGTAAAACACATTAGTAGTGCAGAGCTTCATCTATGATACATACATTTGTTTCTCTCTCTCGTCTACGATATGTGAGGGAGAATTCTTTTACAAAAGGTGAAATTTGGAATAGAAGCTTTATTCAATCACGCTATATTGATTGTGATTTAACGTTGGCATTTATGTTCAAAATGCAAAGGTAGCCTAACGTTTTTCTTATTTGACCTAAAGTAGTCTTATTCTCAACTCAAACAGGGTCTGCGGAAAATCTCTTTTCACTAATGGTTGTCGAATTTTTTACTTTCATCTCACTGCGGTCATCGCTCGCGTTTTCGCTGTCTAAACGATGAGTTTTATTATAATCCGCGTACCGGAATGGCGCTTTATTTCACACTTCAAATATTCCAGACTCTACCGAGCGCCCTTTGAACCCGGCTGCGTGGTGTAATGTCTGTGTTTACCTGCCAGATTTGCCATGTTATTTTACTTTGAAGCATATTTACGAATTAAATCTTCAGTACCCACCGTGTACTCGGTATATTTGCGTATTTTAATAAACTCCCTGACAAATATTGAGAACGTAAATAAAATTGTAATCTGTTTGCAATATATAAATATGTATCTTTTCAAGGTGATGTTTATTTGCAAGTTCCTTTTATTAGTTTTTTTCGTTCCACTATACCTATAGCTTATATACTTAACATATTATGCCTTTCGTAAGTGAGTCAGAATACCTGGTTTTGTGTTGATCATACCAAGCCCCTACCTATCGTCTTTTTGGTACCGTCATTCCAACATCTTTGCCAATACATGGTCTCCATTCTAAAATCCCGTCTGCTACATAGATCACTTTCACGATACTCAAAATATGGATAAACTTGAATTTTTTACCGAAGAGGTGATCTATTCGTCGCCTATATTTTTTGTGTTTGCTAAATTTAAGATTTTGAAATTCAAGTCAAACCAAATCTTAATATTTTATTCCGAGTGGATATTTTACTGAATTCTTGTGAACTGAGAAGAACTTTTAAATGTAGAAGAAGCGATGAAAGAAACTCCATATCACACATCTGTTACAAAAGTACAATATTGTACACTGTCAGTTTAAGTTAATGCAGCATGTGGAGGTGGAGCTACCTCAGACCACCAATTTTATCGGTCAGATAATCATTGGTAACTCATTACTGTTCCACTCTGGACACGGGTCTCCACTCAGAATGAGAAGAGTTAGACCATAGTGCACCGCGCTGACCAAGTGCAAATGGATAGACTTCACACTCCCTTTGCGAATTTTATTAAAGAACTCTTAGTTGTGTAGGCTTCCTCGCAATGTTTTCTTTCCCTATTATAGCAAGTGATAATCGATTTGTTTCGATCCAATAATCACTATTTAACATTTGGCTTTCTTACACAGCGTTTGCTTAAAATGCCCTGTTTAAATTTTCTTTCTAGGCGATTCGTGATATGATCAGATTTTTTTGTAATAGCTAATAACATCTATATTTTTAAGCCACTTACAAGCAGACTTTATATCTTATGTTCCCTATGTCCACGCGACATTCGACTGTGTCGAAATATCGGCATGAAAAACTTATCATAGTCCGTACCTGTTATATAATAAAAAATACTCAGGTGTTCGCCTTACATCAAGTGAGTCATACCAAAACTGTTGGTGCGGAAAACATAGTTAGTAACGAAGTACATGTACAAGCAGTAGTAGTAAGCCTAGTGGTTAAACGGAACACTCCATTGTTTATTTGAAGTTAGTTATTGAAATTTGACGCATTATTTAATTCTAAGGCGATACGAAATTTGCCGGATCAGCTAGTTCGAAATAAATTATCACTTGCTAAAGGTATCGAGCTTGCTTAAAATATCCTAAAATATACCCAAAAGTTCTTTAAAAAAAAAGTTACATTTTTAAACCCGCCGACACCGCGGGGCTTAGCTATTAATACATAAATTTTGACAATTACAATGAACACATAGTTATGAAAAGGTGTACCTAAATGGAGCGTAAATGATTTCATCGGTTCTCGAGCGCAAGAGGTGTATACTTAACTATACAAATTTTAACTGCCGTTTTTGAAGTATACTTCAAATATGAATGCTGAACTACATGTGCAATGGGGGAGGGATTAAGATATGGCGGTATAGAATGCTTCACTCGTTAGTATGGCAGGGGTGTAATGCGATATAATAGGAATTCTTATGGTTTTAAGTTATACTGCGGTCGTTATGCGTGGAGTAGTGAGGAGTCTTACGATATTTTTTAAATTTCTTTGGAAGTTGAAAGAAAAATTTGAAAGCGTGAATTTAACATACGCGCAATGTTATAAGAAAACAATAGGATTTTAAAAGCTTTTCTTTTTTCTACGACAGAAGTAGCAAACGAGCATACAGTCCTGATGGTAAGTAGCTCCTGTTGTAGCACCACCGATGCGTTGGTAACGCTGAGCACTAAGTTAAAACACCTCAGATAAGTACATCTCCCTTGCCACAACCCTGAAATAGTACCTTTAAGTACATATTTAAAATTGTATTTGAAACAGATTCGTAGTTTACGGATTTAGGGACTTTCTAGCTAAACATGTCTTTGTAGTATGGGTGCTCAAATCTATTCCTGAGGCGACCGTTAGGTATTTAAAGAAGGTCGAACCCACTGTGGTTCGATTCCGAAGGAGGCTCTCGCCTACAAGAGGCATCGCATCCATGATTAGCTAGAACTTATTCTATATGGAGTTGGTTATATGTATTAATAGGCGTCAATGACAACTTATCATCAGGTGGACTGCAAGCTCGTACTACTACAACCTTATAAAAAATCTC
>DWRA01002408.1:0-14105 GCA_018250295.1 Spathilepia clonius
GGGTCAAAATCGCGCCCAAAGAAGTCGGTTACAAACATACAAACATACAGGTGAAGCTAATAAAAAGCGAATAAAAACAATAATCCTGCTTTGAACTGCCACACAACTTCGGATTGATTGACTTTTGACATGTGATTAGTCCGGTATTTATTCAAACAGCGCTTAATTGCTGCTACTAATATAGATAAAAAGTAATAGAGTTCGAACTGCCGATTTACATAAAATAAATTATTCTCACGAGTGTTTCTTCAAATACTTGTCGTTATAGATCGTGTAATAACAACCATAAAATGAATTAATGAACACAAATGTTACAGATATTATGTGTACCTTGCAAGGAGCTTCTTGCCAGTCGATGGAACACGACGGAATTGTCAAGGCGTGGGTAATTCACAAACTCTATTTAAGTAAGTAGATATATATATTTATTATATCCTCGTATATATGTTTAAGTCACATTACCAATATATTTAATTATACACGAATTAATATTACAGAATAAGTTATACAATAACGTGTAACAATGTATTACATTATACAACAATGAATTGTAATTGAAATAACAATAACAAGTCAACCAATTAATTTGCGTATTAATTAACCTGAATCATATTTTTTTTATAACGGCACGTTAAAACGGTCTCAGATTTAAAAATAGGGTAATTTTTTTTGAATGGACGTATTTATTGTGTTTCAGGAAAAATGATAGCATTTTATTATTTATTCGAATTATCAGAACACCAAAGTTGGTGGGTTAAGGTTAAAAACCTTTGCACGGGACTACGTTTCAACAGGCGCGTAAATGCTCTTTTACTGTTATTACGCATTTTGGTTATCTAACTCATATCAAACATTTAAAAAAAGTAACATAAAAATAATAATTACTATTATATTGCTAATTTGGTGCAGACGATCCTTTGAGTCTAGCAATTCTCATATGTAACTACGACATATTAACATTTCTTTGTATAACAACTCGCTGAAGCAAATATGTTGTTTTCTCATAATTATTTCGTCACCACGTGATTACCCGGGTTTATTAATTATTATATACAGGCGTAATTATCGAACTAGAAATAAGTCAAACATTTTTTGTGTACTTATTTAACGATTATATTTTGTATTTCAGTCATGGTACACCCACAAGATATAGAAACTGTAGCAAAAACTTGTTTGGAAAAAGACGATATACATCGATTTATACAAAAAATCGTTGGAAATGGTAGTGCATATGCAGAAGGTAACTTAGTAGTTTTTTTGCAATATTTTAATATAAAAGGTGGTAGAACTTTCTGTGGTTCGATTCCGGCGGCACCACCGCCACACCTATTTATGCCTAATAACAACAATGTTAAGCGCTGCTGTATTCTTATTTGAAGGGTGTGATAATGGTGACCGAGGCGTTCCAACTTAGTCCTCAACCCCTTCTACATACGTAGGTTCAAGTATTCTATTTCCAATAACAACAATATTTTCATCAATAAATTAAGCTTATATGATTTTAAACTAATATTATTGCGGAATTGATACATTTTGTTATGTAACGGGTACTTGCGATACGGTGTTTTGATTTCTTAATTGTCTATATTTCGACGCAGTTACATGGTTTGTGGTGACGGCGAAATACCACCACTGCCGTCTAGGTCTAATTGTTATACGTTTTTGGCTTAAAATCCGGCCTTTGGCATGTTTTAACGGATTTTCATTGTCTCCACAGACTAGAAGATTTTAATGCTTTTTTACTTCCACCTGTACGGGGTCAGATTATGATGTAATAGAAGAATGGAAGCATAATTAAAACAAAAAGTAAAAATACCATATATTTTTAGCAAAATACGTACAAATGACGTGGCAAATCTCTCGACACGCTTGTTTCAGTATAAATTTGTTTCGTGATAAATAGGAATTTAATGTAATTTATGGATTATTTTCATCTGATTAAAGCATTTCAATAAAGTTTTATTTTTTTAAATTGTTTTCACGACAGGCTCGGCTTGTTTTGATAAAGACGGTTATCCGTAGTCTATTTTCAGAGGGCAGTTCGAACCCACGGTACACTTTTTTCTTACGTACTATGACCCAAAATTTCCTACTTTAAACAACTTACAGCCTGCAACTTTGTCAAAATCTTTAATTCAAAGAGATTAACTGCTTACATACAAGTCGGATACAGGATGCAATTTGAAACACTGTTAAGCTTCTTCTTATATATCTGTCATAATGAATCGAAAATAAAATAAATTGTTAGACCTTCTGTATCTAAATAAATTAAATTTTCAAATAAATAAAATTTGGAATATGTCTGTCATTAAATTTTCATATTTCACCCTTCCCCGATCATCAAAATTATTCATCAAAGTTATAAATATTGTTTCAGTTCCCATATGGCATAGACGTCGTAAAATAAATGTACCAGTTTTTGCTCCAAAAGTCTTAGAAGGTTTCGTCGACATTTTCGTAAATAACAGCGAAACTATGGTGAGAAGCCTTACGACCCAGATAGGAACAGGACAGTTTTGTATGTGGCCTTATATAAGCAAATACACTTTTGACTCTGTTGCAGGTGAGTATATTAAAACATAATTAATTTTATGATAAGTGATCGCAAGTATATGTAATTCAAATAACATTACAATAAATGTGTATCATTATTTTTCATTTAATGATCGTTATTAGACGATCAGAACCACTGCGCATCTGATTTTGAAATCAATAGGCAGAACTTCGTAATGGCTACTATCAAATATTCCGGACTTACTTAGTTTGAGTAGTCTATTATTGTTGAATAGGGCCTGATATAATCGATCCAGGTGGTGAAAATTGAAACTCTAACATTGTTTTGTAATGTAAATATGTATTATATGTTTTTTTTTTAATTGGGCAAAGGGTGATGTCCCGCCGGGCTAGATGATCATGCCCGAGAAGCGGCCGAGCTCCGATAGTCTCAGTTTGGAGCTTGTTTATATACAAGATGTTGAGAAAACTAATAACGTAATTCAGAATACAGTGGCGCCATCTTTGCATGAGTTGTGGGAAGTTGCCTTAATAATACAAAAGTAGTAAATGAGCGTGAAGTGCACCCGACGATAAGTGGCAACTGTAGCCCATGGACATCTGTGATATAATCCCAGACAAACTACGCCTAAGAATTAAGTTGCAATCCCTCAGATGTATCTCCTTTATCACTATTTTTAAACCGGGATACAGCAGCCCGGAATACAGGAATGCTGTTACAAGGCAGATATAGGGGCTGCGGTAATGCCATCGAAATCGAACCGCAAAGGGTTCTACTATGATATTATCACAATTAGCTTCATTTTTACATTGTGATAAATAACCTGTGTGTATGCATTAACTACGTATAATATCTGGCATCAATAATCTCTGCAGTTTTATTTTCGAGAAATTCTCAAACTGACTCTAGTTTTGAAAATACTTTAAATAAAGAGGTATTTTTGGTAAGATGTTTTTTTACACCACATACACGAAAAAGTTTTCAATTTCATTTGCATTCCAATCCCCGTCTCTGTGGATTGGTACGTGATCTATGAGCTGTGGTGAACATTAAGTGTATTTGGTGGAAAAATAATTTGCAGAAACAGCAATGGGAATAAAGACAGATGTGCATGCCGTCCCTACGGAACAAATGCTGGTGGCAATCAACCAATTGTTGAACTTGATGTCTGAGAGAATTTTGCACATATGGCTCCATCCTGAATGGCTTTACAAGTTGTTCCCGCAGTATACCGAGTATAAAAAGTACATGAAATTCATCCTTGATGTTGTTGATACGGTACTTATTTTTATATTATTAGCATTTTAGGATTTTACATCTTTACAAGTGTCCGTGTATACAATAACTTTTTGCTAAATTCACATGATAGTATGTACGATACCTGTATTTAACGACAATATGTTTACGTATGTTCATAATTAAAAATTATTCACAAGTTAAGTTATTTAGGGGAACCTTGCGCAAAGACAATGACGCTCATGATCTTATGATAATGTATTTGTTCTTACATTTATTGCTTACATTGTTACATTGTTTTTACATTATATTGCTTTTTCAAACATATGCATAACTTGTGAATATTTTTGTAATGTACATGTACGATATTTATAACAAAAAATCTATTATAAAGATTTTTATCCGCCTGTCCGTTTGTAACCTCCTCTGACATGACGGAATCGATTTTCACATGTCTCACACTGGTAGCTGATTCGATACTAAGCTTGGGCGGGAGGCTGACGCTTACCTTACCTTACGCTTACCTATGCTCAAGCCTGCACGTTTGCAAGTGACTTTAAACATCATGTTTTTCTTTAATGTAATTAACTAAAACGTTTACGTCCACGTCTTGGTCGAGTAATAAAGTTCTAAGTGAATCGTGAAAATAAGTATATGAAATAAACTATGTAAAACATTGCAACTGTTTCAAAATAACAGACAGATAGAAAGCAGATTTTCCCTAAAGATAATCGAAGAAGCCGGTTTCATTGCAATTGAACATTGCGGTATCGTTTATCGGTTGGTAAATAACTACATCGTTATTATTTTAAGATGCTGAAGAATAAGCACGAGGAACTGAAGAAGACGAACGAACGTGAAACGGATGCTGTTCAAACATTCGGTAATTCGGCTATAATTAAAAATTACTCTTAAGATTCATCATTCACCAAATTATAATAAAATAATATAGGTAATACATATAATTAACAAAAGATTTTTTTCTCAATTTCAATAGATAATATTTTATTTTTGATAAGCTACGTAATACGCAAACAATTTTTATCTGCTACAAGGTTCATCTATTATTATTAATCTCTGCATTAATTTGCAAGTTAAGTAGGTACTTGAAAAATGTAAAAGATAGGGGGAAAAAAAAAAATTTACTTTTCTACATTTATAATAGTATTATTACCCTTTTCGTTTTATATTGTTTAAATTAAATATATTTGTACCACTTATTAAATGTTAGTATTACCTTTTACACTCTACAACTACGAACGTTAATTATGCACATTTTCGCTATTTTCTGTGTGCGAAATACTTGTAAAAAGGTATCCGACGATTTATTTCACGAGTAAGTAAACAGATAAAAATAATAAGAAACATTTTTGGAAGGAAATATTATATTTTTTATAATGTAGAAGCATAGAAGCACATTTATTATAAAATAGAAATGAACGGGAAATCTATTAAGTAATAAGTGGTTTCTAACGCCCATGGATATCTTAAATTAATCCCAGATTAGATTAAAGGGCTAGCTGAGGCTAGCATGCAGATACAGAAATAGTTCAGTCCACTCTGCTGATGATAAATCCGCTACAGATTCAACACAAATACACATAGATTCGACATAAACACAAAGCACTATAATTTTCGACAACTAAACCAGTAATAATATTATAACAACAGAATTATCTGCACAACATACAGAAAATATCAATTAAGTGCTTCCTTTCAGATTTAAGCAGCTACCGAAAAAAATCTTTTCTTGACTTACTTATCTCTACATCTGATATCCAAGGAGGATATACTGATATAGAATTAAGAGAAGAAATATTGCTGTTCCTTGGCGCAGGAACGGACACAACCGCCGTTAGCATTGGATATACCCTGCAGTTGTTAGGAAAATACCCATTAATACAAGACAAAGTTTACGCAGAGTAAGTTCTCTCAATTATTATTCTCACTAAAACTAGGTACTTTAAGTGACAATGAAAACTTAGAATTACTTCATACTTTTCTGACAGATGTGTAATCCACGATTATTAATGGACTATAGACCTTCTAATGATATATGTTCCGTAGTGGTATAGTAGGAAGTCCTTGTAGAAAGAGGATAAAGACATTCACAAATTTGTGCTGTTTCGTTCTGGTATAAAAAATACCATATTTTGGTAGTTCTTCGGACTTCTTTTTATCGTTATCGGGGCTCTTATTACTATATTTTTCTACGATACTACGATTGCTGTTCCTATTTGGACACGTGTTTATTTTATTAAAGTTAGGGCATAAATATATGTAATCATATTTTAACCCTTTCTTCTGATACCTGTGACGTCATTTTATTATATAAATGGCATTATATTTGATATTTATCCCACACAATTACCCATTTTTTTCCTACCTATTATCTAAAATAATTGGTGAACAAATACAGTCCATGCTGTCCATGGACATCTGTGGTTAGCCTCAGATTAGAGTCCTACCTGAGATCGATCTCAGATGCGTTGCTGCCCCTGAGGATTAAGTTGGAAAGCCTTGCATAAGTAAGTATCCCTTACCACATCTCTCAAATCATAATACAGGAGCGCTTAACACTGCTGTTATTTAGCAGAAGTAGGTGTGGCGTGAGCCAACTAGGTTCTACCACCATTGAGGTTAGCTTATTTACATTTAATGTACTAGGTGCATATAAGTTCAACACGATTTCTTAAAATGTGTTAATATTTTTGCCACTCTTCATCCAAAGATATTAAAACATGTCGAGAGTTAATTAATTTTAGCTTATAAAGATTTATCGTCGAAATAGTTGGAAAAGACAACACGTTAATGAACTGTTTCAAGATTAATTGAGAGTTTCTTAAATTTTTAGATTACGCGAGATTTTTGATGACACGGAAAGACCATTGGTGAAAGACGATTTTGGGAAATTAAAATATTTAGAAAGAGTAATCAAGGAATCTCTTCGACTTTTTCCTTCAGTACCTTTTGTCTTAAGAAAAACATTGGCAGATAAAAAATTACGTACGTAATAGTTGTAACTTAACTGCGCATATTATTTTGTATTTATTTTTTTATATTAAGTGAGCAGCCAATTCGATGAAACAAACAAATTTAATGATATGTGTCCTATTCTTGAGGAAAATCTTGCATCGCGATTTAGATAATTTGCGTTTTTACGTCCGCGCATCTATGTGTTTTTGTATGAGAACGTGTTTGTGTATGTGTATGAATGCTTTTGTGCCTTTATACACGGGACCTCCTTTTTACTTTAAAATATCCTTTTGGTTGCATAGATTTCTACTAGATATGGATAGAATGTTCTTCGACAGTATGCTGCTTCAGTAAAGAGAAGTTTAACGTTTATTGTTAAAAACTTGTACTCATTCTATTTATCAGCAGCGGTGGTAGATCGTTCCATATACCCGCTGCGTGAAACATTAAACTATCTTTATTCTTTTATATCTTCTTGAACTGGGGGTTGTTAAACGCCTTCGTAAATTGGAACGTAGGAAAAAAATATGGTAAATGTTATATTTTTGTATGCTTTCAGCTTCTGGCAAGATTTTACCCGCTGGTTCAACCGTAGTGCTATCTATTTGGGGGGCGCACCGTGACCCCAAGTACTGGGGACAGGACGCAGAAGCGTTCGACCCTGATAGGTTCTTGCCGGAGAGATTCAACTTGCAGCATGCTTGCAGTTACATGCCATTCAGCAGCGGGCCTAGAAATTGCATCGGTAAGATGGTAATTTGTAGTAACAGTCAAGAACCTTATTCTAGTTAATGGCTAATGGTCATGCGGGGTTGTTCATAAATAAGTTTAGGTTTAGAGGAGTGCGAAGGTCCAAAAAAGGAACAAGAAATGGCATAAAATAGGTGTTCCTCAAATTGCATGATGAAACATAATTATTAAATAAAAACCGGCCAAGTGCGATTCGGACTCGCAGGTGAAGGGTTCCGTAGTAATGCTACGGAACCTTTCATTAAATAATAAATAATGTTGAACAGTTTTCCAGCTACCAACATAGGTTTGTTTTCCAGTGTTTGTATGAATTACAAACTTATGTTATTCTGTTTTTGAAAAAGTGCTATATCTCAAAAACTGTCAACTGTATCTTGTTCGAACCAATTTTTATTGAAAGTTTGCCTTGACATGTACAACATTTGTTTTATCTAGATTTTTCACTCTCTTAGTTTAAGAGTTTAATAAGGGGGAGGGAGGCACATTTTTACTGCTTTGAAAGGGCTTATCTCTCAAACTATCGACTTCAAAAAATATTTTAGAAACTTCAATGTCATTTTTGAAGACCTTTCTATAGACACTTCACACGTGTAGGTAAGATGAAAAAAATTTTTTTGAATTCCTGTTCCATGTATGGGAGCTCCCTGAAGTTAATATAGGTTTTACTTTTACATAATTTGAAAAGCGGTTTACAGAATACACTTACCTACCAAGTTTCAACTCTGTAGTCTTAATAGTTACCGAATAAAGTGGCTGCGACCTACGAACAGACGGATAGATAGACAGACAAGACGAAATTAACGGTTCCGATTTTTGCCATTTGGCTTCAGAACCCTAAAAACCATAACTTTAGTCTAGTATTGGGTATAGTATCTACTGGTATAATATATGTACGTTTTGGTGGAAATTAGTGTAGTGATTATTATACATATAACTCATTTTATAAATCCACCAACATTCACCTTCCAGTTCCACGCTCCAAATCATGGGACAATTCAAACTTAATCGCCCTTGTCTAAGGACTTTTACAACATCAGCCGTCCAACCATTCATAAAGAAGAGAATCCTTTTAACCTCTTTATAAATGTCATTTATTTTGTTGGTCATAAAACGTATTCAATATGCACCACTCAATTAATTAATTCCGTATTTCAAGGCTACCAGTATGCCATGATGTCAATGAAGACGGCTCTGTCGGCGATCCTGCGGCGGTACCGCGTGGTGGCGGAGCCGGAGCCCACCTCCGTGCCGCACATCAGGGTGAAGCTCGACATCATGATGAAGGCCGTCGACGACTATGCGATAGCTCTGGAGAAAAGAGAGCCTCTGTTGTAATAACACGCTATTTTACCTTTGACATGGCTTTTATTTTTTCTACCATTACTTGTGTTTTATGTACCACTTGGGATAATTTATTTTAACATTCCTTGCATCATACCATATTTCAGTAGTTTTTTTGCACTTAAAATGTAAGAGATAATAGGCATGATAACAGTATTAAACAATAAAAAAACAATACAAGATAAATCTATGCTCCGGATAAAAACTGGTATAAGTCTGATTTTTACCATATTAACTTTTTGTACTAAAATAAGGTAAAAAACCGAGTACATTAGTACTAATTACATTAGTAATAGTGAGTACCGAGTACATTAGTAATAGTGAGTACATTGCATTATTTAATTTGTCCAAAACTAGTATGGCTAAACCGTAGGGTGCAAAATAATAGGTGACATAGAGCGCGGGCAGCGTTTTTCGTGTCTCCTGCGAAGTTACAAGTTTGGATATATACTCGTTTGCACTAGGGCCACAGGACTATGACGATAAGATTCTAAAAAAAACTCAGATTTGATGAAACTCTACTTCGGAACTAAGTACTACAGCAACATTTCACTAAATTATTTTTTACTTTTGAGTGAAGTAAAAGTCGGTCCAATTACTATTAAACATATTTTTTTCGAGATTATCCAAAACAAAGGGACAGAAAAAGAAATAAACGTGTTTTTGTTGTAAATACAGTATATAATTATGTAATGTTACGCTGTGTTAAAAAAAAGTTATTTTGATATGACAAATTGACATTTCAATTTTGTTTATTTGTATAGATAAGGTCGTCAGTAGTTAAGTTTTTTTGTCCGTAGCTTATTCTGTTATCAAGTGAAAACAAAAGTTCATCCTGTGATAAGATCAAACACCTCAGGTAGAACAATATGTATATTCATACACTTTCACAAATACACTTCTTATTTCGCTTCCGATTTTAATACACCAATAATACACTTTTGTACACCGATCTCTTCACAACCTTCTTGTTCCGTGTCCAACCAAAGAATGCCCTTCTAACGATCATGTGGATATAAAATCAACGTTCATACCACTAGCGACATCTACAACTGAAATCCGAACTAACATTTTGCATCAATTGAGTTACTAACTGACCCAATTATTTCATCTAGAATTGTAAATTAAAGCAGAAAAATATTAAAATTATTACAAATTTTATAAAATCATTACACAATTAATGAAATAAGGTACTAATATAGATTTTTCTAACCTCCAAAGCTCGCGTTTTGAGCCACGTCGCTCGGTAGCCGGGCGTCGCGCACTCGTCTCGCCGGCGCCTCCGTCGCTCATACAATATTAATGATCGACCGACGCCGATTAGTACCCGCCATCGGATCAATTAAATACCTATCCCGCTTAGAAGAAACGAACGGTGGACGTGGATGTTTCAACTGATGTTGCGAGTGGTTTTTAGTAAGAAATAGTTGTTAACATTAAGTTTTTTGTGAGTCTGTGAGACTTATTAGGAACGTATTAGAAGTTAATTAACTTGTTATAAACGCCAAGGAACATGACGTGGGCCGTCTCGTGCCTGAGAGTACACCATAATATTACTGATGTGTGAAGTTAATTATCTCGTACTTGACCAATTTGAGTAGACTTTTAAAAAAGAACAATAGAAAAGGAGCATGCAGTCCACCTGATGGCAACAGTAAGTGGTAACAGCTACCCATGGACATCTGTAATTAAGCTAAGCTAGAATTAGTTTTACGTGAGCTCGGTTACAGACGCTTTGCTACCCTGAGGACTAAGTTAAAACGCCTCTGATAAGTATATCTCTCTTATCACATCTGTCAAACCAGACTACAGCTTTACCACTGCAGCTGTTATAAGACAGAAATATACGGCGGTGCTCCACATAAAGAGTTCTACCACCTTCAAGGATATAAATTCAGAACAAATAAGGGGCTATGGGTTCTCCTCTGTCGTGTTTTAACCTAAGTACACACATACTAGACGTATGTAATCTCTAAAAAACTTAATAAACATCGAATCTTACATTTTTTTGAAATGTGTGACTAAGGTCTTCTTGACAATTTTACTGAATGTCTAAACATTTATGATCGCTACGAGAGAAGACTCCAAAAATCCAAGACTCGTGCTGAGTATCAAGTTAAAGTCACGCAATTTTACGAAATCATGTGAAATAACTTCTGACTTCGGACAAATACAGAATATTATTTATACACACGGAAACAATTAATAAAGACAACAATTAAGTTTGAATAAACACTACCGTAACATTTGCATACAAGGCACTTAAATTAATGTCGAATTACATCCCACAGAGATACCGTAAAGCCGAAATCGAATGAAAAAAATCAAGCATAACGGATCCACGTGTACTACACGACCGATATCTAAACGAACGTACAAACAAAAAGTAATCGATATACAAAAACATACAGGTTCGCATCACGAAATCAGCATTTTAATCGCTCGGCACTTGTTCTCAAACTGTCATGCGAAAAAAAATACAGACTAATTGAGAACCTCCTTCTTTTTAGAAGTCGGTTAAATATATAGCCGATATTTTAGTTTTATGACTAAGCCTAGTGTAATATGATTATTACGTTCAATAATGCCTTTCTGTAAAATTGTACTTAGGGTTACTTGACCTTTTTTGGTGTTGAACGCATGACATTATTCTCTTTACAATTGTTTGGCTCACTTTGAATTTGAAAGAGTAGGTAATCGCAAAAAAACACTACAAAGTTATTTTGCGTTACGCTATACATAATTTTATACAAAGCTTTAAATTTTATCTTAAATTAGGTATTACTTATTCTTAGACATTTCTAATAGACACCAATCCACAAACTACTCAATTATATGTATTACACAAGTTACACAACATCAATGATAGAGCAGTTTAGGCTTTACGAACACACATTCAATGATCAAAGGGTTGCAGTTTGAGCACCGCTACAACAATCACGGCGTCGGGTCCGCTCCCCGGCGTGCGAGGGGCACGCATAAATCCACCGACGGGAGCGCAAAGAGCGCAAACGTCGAACGGGATCGCGCGATCGCGACACGCTACGCCAAATTCGCGAGTGTTTATTTGGCAAATGAGTAAGGCCGGTTGACCACTGCGATATTTATGAGATATGAGTTTTTTTTTTAAATACAGTTGGTATAACTTCGAAATTATTATTACGGCTTCGGTATGATTTCATCGGAAGCTACGATGTTATTATCGGTGTTAATTATTAGTTTGTGCATCATTACAGAATTATGACTAAAATTATTCTATTAAAATTGACAATATTCACATAGACGACCATAAAAGCTTACATCCAATTTTAGATGCCATTTGAAACTTTAATACAAATAAATGAAAATTGTATAGCGATCCGTGCGAAATCTTCATTTCTCGACCCAATTGCCGATCAACGTATTTTGGAATTAAAACAATGTAGTGTTACCTACCTATACTTATATATTTTTCGAACAAGCTAGATGACTGTACATATTGTACGTTCTGATACGAGATACCGGCTCGATCTCAATAATACAATTGTATAGCTCGATTATCGCTCATCTTCCACTGTGCAACGGTCAGCGGGATCACCGGCATGGTTTACGTTCATTACATCAAACGCACGCCGCATTCGCATCTGGCACGTGGTTTTTTTTTATTTTTTTTTGCATCAAGTATCCATAACGGTCGTGAACCCGGGACCGTCGGGTTCGACGGGTCAACGCACTCGAATCAACCGCTCTTCAGACGATGAAAAAAAGTACCGGATGAAATTTCACACCGGCGAGATTTTGATAGTCGAGTTAATGAGCGTGTAATCGGCCTAACACACACGCCCACAAATGCAAATCTATTTGTATGATGGTGCTTCACACGTATGTAGCTTGTCGAAAACCGCCCATTAAAAATTAACTAAGTACTAGTAACAACTTAATTACGCATCAAAACAAACTACGATCCACTAATCTCACCATTTTTCCATAAAATAAAGCGCGCGAAAAAAACCTCCAACTGTCTGTATGACAGTTAGGGATGAGACGTGTATTTATTAGTGATGTGTCTAACAGTACTTACTTTTACGTGATAATCATGACATCTACATACTGAGGAATTTTTGTATTACCTGCAAAAAAGAAAAAATGTGTTTTAATATTTAAGTCTCATTTATTTTGCGGTTATTTATAAAACTTTTATTCAAAAAATGTAGTACAAAATAAAAATGTAGTTCAAAACAAATAGCAATTTTCAAGAAAATCTAGATAGCACATATTTTACACTAACGCAATATTTTTACGATTTACGCACAAAGATATAAATAGAATCAATAATAATATCCAACAATGTATACACAAGGTACGATATTTACATAATACACATATATACAACAACCTGATAAATACAATAAATAGACATACAAAAAGCCGTCAAGCGTGAACCTTAAATACGCAAGTGGCAACCGAGCTCGGGGAGACCGGCCGGCACCGTCACGCCGTCGGCACCGCACAACGGTGTTGTGTAATCACTAATCTTCAATTGCAGACGCTACCACATCAAGTGAACTAATAGACTCCAAATATTTTTTATCACCTTATTATTTTCTTTTTTTATTACACGACTTCAGAAGGTAATGTTTTTCGAGCATATGTACATATATATTATTCTTTGGTACGCCCTACAACTAAAAAAGCTTGGCAGATTTTAACATATGAAGGCTCGTTGCGTTCGTCTCAATTGTGGGAGTGACATAGGCTTGTTTTTGAGCGGTCGGGTTTTTTGTTTTCCAATATACTAGTTTAAAATAAGTATTTAACTTCGCCCACCAGCGAAAGCTGACATCTGCGCATTTGGGTTAAACTGGGATTGGCTGGAATAATCAGGCTATTATAGTATTATGGTATCATAATATCTGCAGGCGAGGCTTTACGTAAGAATTTTATGACTGATAGTTCTGAAAGGTGATAGAGCCAGTATGCTTCGATCGGGGATGCATAGCCCCCACAACTATTTCTAGCGTGAAGAAGTTCTTGCGTTTGAGTAGAAAGATGTGTATGCCGACTGACTTATATTTGAGGCAACTATGTTAATCTTCAGGACAAGGGTCTTCAGGGGGACTTCAGGGTTGACAACGCATTCGTGATGGTCTAGCAGTACCTGTTCTTTATATATAAAATTGGTCACAGACGTCCACAAGCGGCAGTGACTACTTACCATCAGGTCGACGACAAGCTCGTTTACTTTCCCAATGTTATATAAAAGGATTATCGTATTAGGAGTATGTTTCTTTACTCTGTCAATGGACGC
>DWRA01002409.1:0-14102 GCA_018250295.1 Spathilepia clonius
AGTACGGAATAGGAGTATTATCAATAGATAGTGTTGGCAATTTTCTGAAGTATAATAAATTATAATGGTACTTGCTACCAATTATAAAATAAATACAAATAATAATAAAAAAATATATATATTAAAATATAAAATTAAATATTCTTAGTGTACAATTACCCTTTGCATTCACTATCAGGTGCGTTGAAAGAAATTAAATTAATCTTTTTAGTGATAGTTAAAAAAATATGTTATTTGTATAACAGTCAAAATCTTATTTTAGGATTTACAAGCATAAAACTAACATGCTCTGTACAATTATTCACGTTCCAGTTTTGTAACACCAGGAGCCATCTATACGGCCGGAGAAAAGGCGGTAATAGTAAAAAGCTTGATACCAGAGCCATCTACATTTGTGTCTTATAATGAATTACTACCCTACCCTATTATCTCGATGGAGTTTCCGAAACTCTGTTGAAACTTCTGCATTTATGTATTTCACACAATAGGCTGTAGTTTGCATAAATCTTCCCAGATGGCGTTAAAGCTAATATTCTACATGTCACACAGATAACATAAATTCATTATAATTTTATTGTATTAATAAATTTAAAATGTCAGTTAAAAATAAGTTTTATTATTATCAGTTTATATTATTACCAATAAGATTAGGTATTTAAGTAGAAATAAATATTTTTTTTAATACCTTCACTAAAAATTATACATATTTTCGACACGTCTGAAAATATATATTTTTTAATGACAACACAGTTATATAATAACATCCGGCGCAAGAAGAATGTGCCTGCTGAATACTATTTCTAATTAACTTCATTTATTCTTATTTCACACACTAATGAAGTTTCAATATAACAAAATTAATGGAATAATATTGTAAATAAATATTTTATTCCAAGAGAGTGTCCGCATAATAAAAACAAATCATATTTTTTTAAATCTAACATCTTCGGCTAAAACATTCCCGCTTTATGACGAATATGATGTGAAAATAAAAAGGTGCTGAATTCCCGCGAATATTTTAATTTATAGTTGTTCTTTTGTTATTACGCTCCGACAAATCCATCATCTATTTGTAGATGTGTTTACACGAAAAAGTCATTTGTTTTCATATTGTTGAATGTATAAAAGGTTCCAACTTACTATTTTTAATGATTCGAGTTATAATTACTTTGAAACTAGCGAAATTGCGTGTAAAATACTATTTTCGCTTGGTTATGATGGATGTTTAATGTCTATTTTAGTGCAGTATTGATTGAACGCAACTGCACATGAGCGGTACTTTCGATCGCGCCCGATTTGACGGCTCGGTACCTTTCGCTTCATTTATCAAGGAGCAAAGCAAGATAAATTGTCGGGATTTTAATTTAATTCAGTTCCGGGATGGCATTTATAGTGCAGTGTTGCGTCCAAAGAAAAAAAAACAGTTCTAGTGCACTGTTATGAAGTTCGATCGGCTAAATAATGTGGTCGGCGCCAAATCTAGTATTGTAAGCGGTAAGTTTAGTATGAATTCGTTATTATTGGTGTTTTATGTGTTTTAAATTACTGTTATCTTTCTCTTCCGCACTTTCCACGTCGTGTTCCATGTCTAAGAGATCAACAGGTACATAGAACAAAAAGACTTTTACTCGCACATATACATGGCATTGTAAACACAATGATTATGAATTGATAGAATCTGTTAAAATAGTAGGTGTTGAAAATATTTAGGACAAGTCGTAATTTAGCCATAATGGTATCTTTTACATGTATATAGCTCTCGTTGAACATACAAAGAACCACTACATTCGTACAATATGTACTGACGTAAAGCATAGCGTGTACAAAATACAATTTATTATAGACAATAATTATTCACTTTAGGTAGGTTGTACTCTGACAATGAATGACCACAGTAAAATCGTAAAGATTAGTTTCGCAAGAGGGATATTGTACTGAGTAATTGTATAATAAAAGACGACCAAGACCACATATAAGAAAAGTTTATTAATACAAAATGCAATATGCTACATAATTCAACCCCTGGTGGGCACAAATCGTACAGACATAGGTTCATGATCATACAAGTTCACATCAGAAAATAAAGGGAAGAAAGATACTTTCTAACTGTAGATATAAGATAGGTAATAACTAAGTTTATAATATTAAATACAATAGTATGACTTATTACAAGATTAATATGAAGCCTTTTTGAAATTTAAAGATCTTATTACAGTTATTCTCCACGTAGGCGTTTGAGATATTATTATAGACAATATCATTGGTTTTAAATCCATTATTACATACACCTCCGTGATTAAAATACTGTGTTTTAAAAGTATAGTAATGTCCAATATGATTGAATTAATTACCAAATATGTTTGTTTTTGAACACTTGAACAGTCAAAATATAGTTACATAATGGCACTGATAATGTAATCGTTTCATGAAGTAAAAAAATATCAAAAATAAAAGTTCAGTTTACAATATTGAGAGGATTATCGGTTCGTCTACAAACTACTAAACATTTACGAAGCATTTTGGAATGTAAAACAGTGTGTACAATATATTTAGGAAAATGTTACTAATTCAAGAAAAATCGGTGGCTTCACCCAAATACAGAGAAAATACAATATCTGAGTTCTCTACATAACAGTTTGATACATTTATAAATAAACGTTTATTATATTCCATTACACCGGAGCAATGGATAATGAGCCTCCTATGGAGACTCTTGCCCAGAAATGGATTGTAACTACACATGACGCCTACTGCATTCCACAATATTAATTAAGAATATGAAGGTAACCGTACAATATGTGGTTGACCAATATTTAATAAGACAAAGACAAATGCCTAATCGATTAGAAAATATTATGAGAATAGATTCAATACATCCCTCAACTAACATGCTTACCATTCATTATCATATGAAAATCGTTCGAAAATTCCTTCTGACGCTTAATCGCTCCAAATTCCAAATCGAGGATTCACTCGATTCTCTCTCTTGATCTTAACGTTAGCGAAAACAGCGTCTCTGTCACAACTTTCACCAAAAACTATAACCAATGTAATATATCATTATTACTACGTTACAATACAATTTTATTATTCTTGTTCTATTTACTTAATCTACTTTTAAACAGTCATCTTATCCATAGTGATTTAAATCTACCAACTTTTGTGTACCTAGAACATTTAGCAAGATATTTTAGAAACGGCGAGAAAACCACAAATATTTATGAATTAGAAGCATGCTAAAGTATAATTATATCGATCAAAGACATTACATGTATGTTTAAATTGCGACGTAGACACTACTACATTTGTGTACTACGTTGTTATTAGGTGGTATTGCACTGTTGTTAGCTGGAGCACACAACTAATATTTATATGCCGATTGTTGATATTGTCTAAAGGTTTGCCCGACCAGCTACTTTCCGACCAGATATCAGTGATTCGCGGTTAGACGATCGTTTTAATGCTACGCCTCCTTTTGGCGACTTGCTGCGTATGGTCGTGTATTCGAAAATGCACTTTTCAACGATTGCTTTTAATGATTCGCGTTCGCTGGCTATATGGCGCTCAAACGCAAAAGCAAACGGAAATAAATATATTGTGCACTTCAGAACAACCGCTTAGAGTAACACTACTTTCAAAAGGTGAACAGCTTGGCTGCCTCCTTTTTTGACACATAGCATGACCCACCATACGAGATGAAACTGTTCTATACATAAAAGCTTAAAACTATAGCCACAGAGTGAGAAAATCTTTAAAAGGCAAACACGATAATACGAGAAAATTACATTGCACTTATATTGCAGAATACTGTGTCAAAAAGTACGGTGACACACAGTTGGCCTTTCTTGCCAATAATCTCCAATAATTCATAGAAATCAACAAGTCTCTTGACATTCCTTCATTAAAAATAAATCTATAGGCACCAAATTGTAATAATGATAAAATTATACAATATATTAAACTGGAAAATTAACACGATCTGAAAACTCCTCCGGCTGAACGTTTATCGAAACGCGCGGCAAGAGTTACAAATATTAGATACTCGTTTTACAATACAACTAAATATTTTTGCCTAATATAAAAATAACTAGGTACAGTTCGTTCCTTACCATACATTAAAATATGAAAATGTTAAAATCACTCAATAAAGTTATAAATATTAAAATTTAAAAATGACATGAGTAACAAACACTTTTGAAAAATTTTACACTATTGAGACTTGTATAAATTATAATAAGCGTTTACTTGTGATTATATTCATTACGTTACCATTTTCACGAACGATATTGTGCTTTTTAATAACACCCAAAGTATAATAGATAGTTATTAACTTTTGGCTTTTATTTTGACACAACAATAGTGTATACAAGCGAGACGGTTACAATACGAGTAACTTACTACATGCGGCAGTTATGCCTTAATATAAATAGAAAAATCGTAAATCTTGTGATACTTTGTGATTAAATAATACAGAAAGAAGAATCACAGCGATCATATTTTTTAAATATCTTGATTATACATAATATATTATAATAATAATATAAACGTCCATCAGAAAACATGCAACAATCGCACAGAAAGTCATACATTTAGATATCCTATCTACAGGTTGATTCAGAAATACACAGCCGCGACTTTTCTTTCAAAATTTTTCTATAATTAGGTATATTTATATAATCATAGGTAGATACTCATATTGTTTAGACATTAACTTGTATATATTTTTAACTACTTCACTACTTATGCAGTTGCCAGCCATGTGCATAATAATTTAATAATAAATACATCTACACACCTATACTTTGCCTTAAGCACATGCACGATATTACACAGACATTCTTTTCTATGACATATTACATTCAATACATTTAGACGACTATACTTGAATAAACTTATGAATCACATTTTTATAATATTCCTTATATTTAGTACTTTTTCATTACTCATTTTATACGCACATTGATCTACAGAATATCCATTATAACTACTTATCGATGATGGTCAACATCGCGTTTACACACATTTCAATACCAGAAGAGCCACCAATGCATCACTGGCTTTAAAAGAACGCCCTTTGGCCATTTGTAAAGACGTGCTAGAGCTCCTACAATACTTCAGTTAAAAGTTAATTCCACATTTAGCATCAAGAAGTATATTTAAAGACATTCACTTATTTTCACACCCGCAAGCACATGAAACAACAAGAAATTAATATTTATTCGTCTAAATTCGATATTCAATATATCTATACAAATATATTTGTAAACATACACCAATTAATTGTTTACGTATTTAATTGTAAGTTGTATGTCTAATCTCAGGTTTTTAAATTCTCAGTTAGGTATTATAATTTTACTACCGTCAATTTGACACAACACGCCAATAATATAACTAAAACTTGAAATTTATCTGGAACAAACTATCGCAAGGCCCTTCCAGAACTTGATTTTTCGCTTTTGACGATTTTACCAACTTTTAGACCCACAATCCGTCAGCAACCAATATTCAACATTCAGTCTGATTGTGTACTTTCCGAATATTCCTTCTTACACAATATAATCTAATATTAAACAATATAAAACACCCTTTGTCCTTTACCTTTAAGAAACTGTAAAAAAACCTTTTATAGTCAGGTGAATGTAACCTGTAATAAATACAAAACCTGGTACGACCGAAATTCGAAAATACTTCAGTTTTTAATTTGATTAATTTTAGAAATATTGATTTATAGTTCCCGAAAATTATTAATGTAAAAGGGGAAGACAGTAATATTGGCCCCCGAGATATATTTAAATGTTTTTAGAACAGCCATATAAGAATATCACGTTAATTTGAATGATTTATAGTTTATATGAATGACATTCAGGTTACTATGAGATGTATAAACGGATTTTACCTTTACTAATACGATAGTTTAAATATGGCAGTATGTTTCCCAGTCGTGTTTCTCATAGGTATCTACTTAAATTTAAGAAGTAAAATGCATCCAAAACAGCCGGCAGTTACCTAGATTTAATCTGTGTCAGACATCTAAAATATTATCTAAGGTTGCTGACCTTGTGCTATGTTAATAATGAGACCATGACATCAAGCCGTTTATGAAACTAGCAAGTTAACATTTGCCACGTAAACGTTAAATCCTTATTCACAATCTATAATAAAAGTTTTAGATAGAAATGACAAAACGTTGCTATTGAATAGGGCGAATTTGCACGTAAGTGTATGCTATTGTAACTTTAGTAACAATGTAAATAGACAAGCAATTTTTATACAAAAGCGGTGAGTGATTAATTTAACTACATTTACCTACACAGATTTTGATTGTAATATTTGATAAAATCTAAACACTTATATGTCTACACATTGATGAGTACGAGCTAGATACACATAACGCGTATAGTCATTAGACTTCTAAAGATTTAACTAAAAAAGCGACTGTGTTTTAGAATCAACGTGTTATTAATTATGAACACCACTACACACTTAGCAAATTAAAAGACATTAAAGTAATTGTCGCATACGTCTCTTAAGACACCAAACATTCATAAGTCAGACAAAGATAAATATAACATTCAAGTTTCTAACGCTATGTGTGTAAAGGTGTGAAACTACAATAGTATAATGTGCACAAAACCTAATCTCCTCACGACCTTAACTGACAACCATAAAACTGCTCAATAGCACTACATAGTATCTTCGGAATGAAAGAGCAAAGTAGATAGCCTAACGTAAATACATCGCATAATAATTATTTAAAATCTTAAAGAAAACATTGTAAAAAATAAACATACAACATTTCGGTATCTCGAAATAGGCACCCGATTTTAACACGTATAGACACTTAAGCATCTTATCATTACGATACTCAACATACACAACAGCCGTTATCATTGTTGCAAATACACAAAAATCGTAAATGGATTTTACGATTTTTAGATAGAATCATTATTTACCAAGTGTCTGTTTCGAGGTACCAACATAACATCAGGTAACGCGACGCACATCCTACTAAGCTTAAACTAACAAAAGGTTGTGCTGGGCGTCGGTGGGAATATCTGCCGAACATCCCGCGATTCAATAAATAATATGTCACGTGTATTGAAATGCAGGTTGGCGGAAAACGGGCGGGTGCGCCGCGTGCGGAACGCCGCTCGCCCGCGCGCCGTCCGCAAACGATGGCACAACTCGGCGCGCGGCCGCTTTGCGACCGGGCGACATAAAAAAACCTCTCTGTACACAAAGCTTACGAAAACTATTACATAATAAACAACGGCAAATATAAATCGTTTATATTCCAACAAAGAATCGCAACTACAGAGGCCGAAACATTAAAGAGATTTTACTTTTTTACCGTAAACATAATAAAGGAATTAATAATAACTTTAAAGCATTAGGTGCAATGAGTGTTGACTCGGCTACGATTTGTAGCGATATTTCTTTGGCTTGCAACGCTTTGCGAACGTTAACCTCCATCCCCAGGCTAGCGTGCGTCTTTCTTGTCAAAATGATAGCACAAGCTAAAACATTAAACAACGTAAACGCGACATTCACTTAGGATCACAAATTACAACAACCTATAAACAGAATCACACCGATTCGGGATGAGACGCACGCAATGCCGATATTTAATTAGCGCCCGTAATTTTATTCTCGGTGGCTTTAGACCGATTACGGTTGCGCTTGCGGGGAGTGGGAGGTTGGTTCGCGGGCTACGTGTGACGTTTCGCGTGAAGTGCGAGGTGGTCGGAGCGGGAGAAGCAGCGCTCGCAATGGCGGCAGCGGAATGGCTTAGCGCCCGTATGCTTGCGGTAATGCCGCGTCAGCTCGTCGGAGCGGGCGAATCGCCACTCGCAGCCCTCCCAGGAGCATTTGTATGGTTTCTCACCTGAAATGTAATGAAAAGTACGTACTTAATAATATAAATTAACTCTGTATATCTAAATAATAAATAAAAGAAAGGGAATTGAATTGAATATCTTACAAAACCTAAGTGTCGTGTCGTGTTGTGGCATATCATACAATAAAAATAAATAAATAAAAAAATATTTTGTCGTTTGCAAAACTTTCGACATTTACTAGCCAAATTTATGGTATCGATTTTAAATGGCGGTTTTTGTACAATGTTGATCTCATCATTTGTGCTAATTTCGTGAAAAGAAATTCTTATAACGTATTTTAGCTTCAACTTGATAAATCTCATGCTTCGACTGCAACATAAGCAACATAAATTAATGAATGTCTTATAGAAGCGGTCACGCTGGTGTATCACACGTGTATGTATGTGAGTGCTGCTGTTATTTGAAGTGTTGGTATTAGTTTTTTTCATAAGTGGTTTCTAACTTAATTGTGCTAACAAGGCAGTTCACGTCTGTAAATGAATTTAGGTAGGATACCAAAGTGCTGTAAAATGTCAATACGAGTTCAAATCTCGGTACTTCACGAATACATTGAGAAGACTGAAAGTAAGACAAGTGAATTCGTTTTAGAAAACAATGAAATTTGCCTTTCAAGTCACCAATCCTCTTAAAATGCCGTATACAACCATTAGGTGCGAGGTTTACTCACACAAAATTATTCATCTCATCTACCTTTTCAAAATGTGACGCCACCAGCTCTATTGACTTTTAAATAATACGAATTTATTTAAATCGATACGAATTTTTATACAGTTTATCTAAAGTTTGTTCGAATCCCAGGCACATACCTCTGATTTATATGCATATTAAAAATTCAATTGTCATTTGCTCAAAGGGTATAGGAAAACATTGTGAGGTATCGTACACTCCTATGGATTCTTTAAAGAAAATTCAAGAGCGTGTGAAGTTTGCCAAACCACAGCGCGATGGACGATGACCTTATCATTGTTACAATAACAGATGACCCGTACCCAGCGGAGAGACAAGAATTTGTTAGCAACGTACCTACACTGCATGGTTTGCAACCTCAAAAGAAACAAGTTTCTGAGGAAATTGGTTTGCACGTAAACTTTTAATTAGCGACCCCTGCTTTCATTCAGCATACACGGCCGTTCAAATTAGGTATCTATCAAACAGGAGTAATTAACGTTAGAACGGGAGGCGCTTCAATCACCCCAGTTGCGGTTGCGGGCTCGCAAACAAACATAATTAGCTCGGCTGCACCTGAGCCTACGCCCACAGTCTAGTTAGCCGCATGTTTGCGATTCTGTATGAATATTTACGAACATTTTGCTCATTAATATTTTTTTTGTTATTCAGTAGAGTAGCAAACGAACATGCAGTCCACCTGATGGTAAGTGGCAACTGTCGCCCATGGACATTTGTAATCCACCCCATATAAGTCTAGAATCCTACCTGAGGTCGACCACAGATACGCAGCTACCCCTGAGGACCAAGTTGGAATGCCTCGAATAAGTAAGTCTCCCTTACCACGCCCTTCAAACCAGAAGACAGTAGCACTTAACACTGCTTTTATTAGGCGGAAATAGGTGTGGCGGTGGTGCCGCCGGAGTCGTACTACAATGAGGTTTACCGCCTTGAGAACATCGGAATGATACTTAACAAAGGTAGATACGGAATTGTCTGCCTACTTTGGTAAAATACTTATGACGTAAGATGCTCATAACGAAACAACTTGCAAGGAGCTGGTAGATTAAGAGGTTCAAAAAGAATTGTGTACAGAACTTACTTCTAATAAAATGTTTGATATTTTATTTTAAAGTATTATGTATTAAACAGATTAGATGAATAATAATATAGGTAATAATTAAAAATGAGTATTCTGCAGAAAAGTATGTATAACATTGTAAAGTGTTACGTGGTTCAATACCTATTGACCATTCTTAGTATCAAGCGCCGTTAAAATTAATCTATTCAATTCTTACCTGCGCAAAAGAAGATATAAATAGTTTATTAACAAAAAGCGTTACTCGCACGCATTAAACCACTTTAAGTGTGTAGGTTTCACCGAACAGTATAGTTCAGGAGTTAGGTTTTTTGGGTATTTTAAGTGTGAGAACTCACCAGTGTGCGTGCGCTTATGAGCCTTCAGGTGCGAGCTCTTGGTGTAGACCTTGTCGCAGGTCGGGAACTCGCAGCGGTGCACGCGGCGGCGCGGGTCAGTAGCGTGCGGGTGCGCGTGGCGCGGCGCGTGGGGCCGGCGGGCGGACGCCGGCGTGTTCATCGGCTCATCTGCAATAGGGTATTAGGCGCTATGTTAGAAAAATCCAAAAGTACTAATGTTTATAATTGATTTCATAGAAAGCAAACGAGAAATGCCGTTTTTTACTCGTAACAATTTACTATGATTTTATTTTTTACCTTTTTAGTATTTTCTATTTTTAATTAGCTAAAGCACCAGTAGCCACTTTGATGCCGCTTCAACTTCAGTTCGATAGTAAGCAGAATATTTTTGGAGTGATGTGTACCGTCTGTGTTATTTTAATGTGTACTGACGAAATTACGTCACGACTGGTACAAAATGGCGGCTAACGTTCCGCGCAAGTCGTTTTTGTGTTTTTTTCGGTGTCATAAAATTGAAATGAAATTTTTTGTCGCTTATTAAAAAATTAAGAATCATTTGAAAGAAACATTTTATAAAACCCCATTGGAACCAAGTTTAAAGTTCTAATTAAAGTTTTAAAAGATTGTTTTACTGAAATTTACTATGTTCATCGTTCATAAAATGTTTGGCTCATCTGCAATTAGGGTCACCGATGTCTTTGACGGTTAGACGCGTTGACAGCAAAAGGTATTTTATATAAGGGTTCCATATAAATTACAATTAAGAGCTATTAAATTTTGCTTATTTGTAGTCTAGAACACGGTCAAAACACTAACGGTCGGTCAAACGTCAAAGTTAAAACAAATGTTACAGGTTTTAAAAAATCTTACAAAAAATACACTAGTCGCGTGCTAACAAGAATTACGTCATTGCTTCTCCACCTGGTGTCCCATTTTATGATTTCCTGTATCATATCAATTATATCCAATTTACCTATTAGCTTGAATGTATATTTAGGAATCGGAAGGAAAACTTGTATTTTAGTTCTACATGTATCATGCGAAGTTAGTTACCTTCCGATGATAATTAATCGCTAAATATTATTAAAGTTTTCCTTAAGTTATGTTATTCAATAAAAACTCGAACAATTATTCGTCTAATCTATCTACTCAGTTTAAATAACCGACCGTCTTATTTCAATTAACATACAAAGAGTATGAAATATGGCGAAGTTGAGCATGTCATTGAGTGTTGAATATGTGATGTGATTGTGAGCAGCGTTGAAACACAATGAGCTGACCCCGATACTTGAGCGATTACCGTGCCACTAGCGAGGACTTTTTCAAAACTTTCTCCATAACATGGTCTCGTTGAATGCTTGTGATGATTTTAAATAAATATCTACATAATATTTACTTCTACTTTTACAATATTTGTGTAGTTACGTTGGGGATTAAGTAGGTTTAATAATAATTGAAAGGTTCTCCAAAATTATTCGTTCAAAATAAAGTAAGTAAAGTTTCTTTGTTCTCTACTAAACTAACAGCCACTAATCGTGGTCTCCATGACTGGGGTAAAGGAGTTCAGTGTTTTCTGTAACTAACTGGACTAGCTACTTTAACACAATGATTGGAAACTTCTGAATTCAGAGGACCAGTCGGTGTGACGCAGTTAAAGAGAGGAAAATGTTGTGCAGTGAACTATTAAAGGAAGTTAGATAGATAAGATGCCTTACCTTTAGGTTCATCGGAGTCGCTGATAGGCTCGTGCTTGATCGACGTCAGATTGGGAAGCCTCGACAGCGTGCTGGCTATTCTGGGCGTCGTAAGAGAGAACTTCGGCGTGGTGGTTAACCGAGGCGGCACAATCAGCTTAGGCGCAGCGGTCAGCCTAAAAGCGTTGGCAAGTTTCGGCGCGGCAGACAGCCTAGGCATGGTGGGCAGCCTAGTAGTAGTACCGAACTTCGGCATCGTCGATGGCTTCGGTATGGTTGTGAACTTAGTTGCAGCCGGTAGTTTGGATGTTGTCGCCAGCTTTGGGGTACTCGCTTGCAGTCTCGGAACACTCCCAAACTTAATGGTCGACGGCAGCCTTGGGGCTGTTGGCACTCGCTGGCCAGGCACCGGAAGTTTTGGTGCGGGCGGCAGCACCGGAGCGGGCTCCGGCTTAGGCGGCGGAGGAGGCGGCGGCGGTGGTGACGGTGGAGAGACCTCTGGGCAAGTTGTTTTAGCCCACTCCTCCTCGACAGGCGGGTCGCGACGTCTCCCACGCGGCTCCTCTTTGAGATACTGCTCCATTTCGTAACATGTCTGAAACAAGAAGAAGACATTTCGTTGGCACGACCTTTGTACATGGTATTGTTTATGTATTCGACAAAGTTTAATTCCAATATTCAATATAATCACATATCAAGATATCTCTATTCTCTTCATACGGTGACAATCAGGTGTACGTGATCGGGTTACAGCAGTATGGATTTAATTCGCATTACACTGTTTAATTCACTGCGGTGAGCTAGCAAGAGTTTGCAGAGCCAATAGGAATAATAACCACAAATTATTATGGTTGCTCCGTAATATCGCGTTATTCCAATCAAAGATTTTTTATGAACAATATTGTTACAATTCAATATTGATGCACAGCATGCACTTCGCTGTATCATTTTTTGCTCTACATATAGGTATACTTATACAGTAAGAAACTTCAATTTCTTATTAATATTTTTAATGCGAATATAACATGTCATGATTAAAGTAACATTGCACGCTGCATTTAATTAGTAGATGCACTGTTGCACGTAGTGATTTTCGCACTAGCAGACATATGAAGGCAGGTCAAAAAGTTCACAAAATAACAGAATAGTTAACTTAAATATTTTTTTCAGACCGAAGTAAGAAACGTTTTGCTATGTACCTATAACATGTAACACGTGTATTATATAAAGTTAATTTGTATTTAAAAAGTATAAAACTAAGCTTGGTTTTTAATCGCTAAGGTAATAGTTCGTCGCTCGAAACAGAGATGGCGCTAGGTGTAGCATTCACGCTTGAATACCATTTATTTTTCGGGAAGTTAACGCATTATTTAGTTGTTTTTATTTTTATGTATTTGTTTTTGTTAATAAACATAGATATAACATAATTTATTATAATAATACGATTTTTTTGAATGCGGTTTCTGACACATTTCTTTACGTTGATAATTATAATACAAAGATATTTTAGAAAAGGAATAAACAGATATGATTACACGTTCGAATCAAAAGATATGATATACTCAAGTCTTGAATACACGCGGCACCTTTGTTAAACTAGTAGTTCTATAGTCCGCTAATAGATGGCGTAATACGTTAGAGTTGCACAACATTTTTCTATACATTATTGTAACGGTTATAATTTTAATTCACAAATAATTAAAAATAATTTATTCATAATTTAAAAAACAAGTAACCTTATAATTCAAAAAGGTCCTTGTTTAGTTAGCATATATTTTTTTCTAAGCACGTTACTCATTTATTCTGAAATAGTTTAATCACGCCCGTAAAGATATAGTCTCAAGTGCTAACGAGTGATGCCTGCCCTTAGATAAAGATAAATAATATACTTTACATTTCGAAGATAGTTTTTACGTTTAATTTTTATTTAATGCATGTAGCAATTGGAATGCACAATGTCCATCTGATGTTAAGTGGCAACTGCCGGCCTTGTCCATGTGTTATCGACTCCCGAAAAAATTAAAATCCTCTCTGATGTCAGTGACTGATGCTTTGCTACCTCTGAGGGCTAATTTAAATTGCTTCGGATAAGTATGTCTCCCTTACCACACCCTACAAACCAGAATACAGCAACGCTTAACACTATTGTTATTAGACAGCAATATGTGTGACGGTGGTGCTTCTGGAGTCGAACCATAAATGGTGCTACAATCTTCGAGTGTCCCTTTTAATATTGTTCAGATAACTATTCTTACGAATATTGTTATCTAGTACAAAAATATGTCATTTATTACGTTATTTTTTAGTTCAACTTATAGTTCACCAATTCGATAACAGATGTCATTCGTAACGCATTACGTCCAAGTCACCTATTTGCTTCAATAACGTGTTATTTAAAAAAAACACA
>DWRA01002410.1:0-14097 GCA_018250295.1 Spathilepia clonius
ACTTTTCATCACGCTAAACTCAATAGGAGCAGAGCAGTGAAGGGAAATGTTGGGAAAACGGGAGAACTTACTCCTTTTTTTAAGCTTCCGTCGTGTGTGCAACCTTAATGGTTAAAGCTACACAGAAATCATGTATGATGGAAATGATCTCCATAAAATTATTATGATATATTAGGTCCAGGGAAGGTTTAAAAGATGAGTAAGTGTGAAAAAATGCTAGGAATATTGTACAAATAATAATTTCGTTTTCCCATTCAAACAGTTTCTACGTATGTAAAATAGGTGGCGTTCCAAATTTAGTTACTGCACATTGACACATTATTTAACTATAAGGCGTTACGAAGTTCGACGGGTCAGCTAGTATTATATATTACATAATTTAATATATTAGTAACAGTATTACAGTGTTAGTTTTAGTTAACAAAGTCTTAAAATATCAGTGTTATCATCAATCATATTGTTCCAGGGGTGGAGTTAGGAATCCTCTCAGAGTAGTAACTTTCTTGTACACGACGTCTATTATTTACTAATTAGACTCGGTGCGTTTTACCAATTACAAATTTATCAGGCCATCCCCTAGGAATTTCGCCAAACAGAAAAAATATCGTCTTTGAAGTTATCTACAATTTGCATTCATGTCAATTGTCGGCGAAGAAAATCCATGGTTGGCGGATGGCCCACCTAATTTAGACCATGATCCACGCTGAACAAGAACAAGTGTGGATTACTAGACCTCACACACCTTCGAAAACTTAGAAAACTCTCTTTGTGTGAATGTAAGTTTTCTCTCAATATTCATATTGTTTAAATATGTGGCAATAAATTTGTAATAAATAGTGAAACGAACTATGGAGCCCCAGTCAGAGGTCGAAATTTATACCAATCGCTGCACGTATCGTATCGTATTATGAATTAATTCACCAAAGTGTGCATATATATGTATTATTATTGAATGATTAACAAAAAAATAAAACCGATTTCCATGTCACAAAAAGTAAAAAATAACTTAAAGTAATCTTAATTTATTACTCAGTCTGAAGTCGGTACTCAACATATATTAAGCTGGATTGCCACGTAACTCGTGTCCGTAAGCACCAAATAGCTAATTTAAATGATTTAGAATGGACGCACCTCTGCATCATCAGGGTTCAAGAGTTGAAGGTAAAATTTATCACCGTACGTAGAGACGTACGGTGATAGATTGGTGAAGCAGAGGCTTAATAACCTTATTACATTTTCGCAAGCACCAAAGGGCCAACTTAAACGGCTTAGAACGGAGACACCTCATCATTATCAGGATTTAAGAGTTGAAGGTCAAATTTTCTATCGTATATCGCTGCTTAACAACGTTATTACATATTCGTAAGCACCAAATGACTAACCTACATGGTTCAGTGTTGAGGCCCCTCAGCATCATCAGGGCTCGGAAGTTGAAGGTAAATTTTTTCACCATGTATCTCTGATTAATGACTTTAGTACATACACGTAAGAACCAAATAGCTAACCTTTATGGTTTAGTATGGAGGCACCTCTGCATCATCAAAGTTGAAGAGTTGAAAATCAAATTTTTCACCATATGTCTTTGCTTAACAATTTCATTACATATGCGTAAGCGTCAAAACGCTAACTTCTATGGTTTAAACAGGCTTAGACAGTTCAACATTATCAGGGTTCAAGAGTTAAAGGTCAAATTTCTCGTCATATCATGTTAATTCAAATTTTCAATGCGTTTAAAAACTTTCATGAGTATCGAGTAGGTAGAAACAAAGTTATTATCATTTATGTAAAAATCTGTTGGAGGTGGTCAGGAGTTGTACCCCATAACCCGTCGTTTTAATCAACAGCCCATGTCACACCCATGTCTAAGAGCGAAAGTACCCCAATGAAATTTCCTATCAAATGAAAAACAGAAAATTGAAACCGGTCCACAAGTACTCCAGTTATTGGAGATTATATCATAAGAATTAAAGTTTTCCATTTTCCGGAAAAACGGCCGAAAATTTTGAAATTTCCACGAAATGGAACCCTCTGTGAAACTGGCCGCATAGAATGACGGTTAAATCATATCAATAGGTTTCAGTATCGCGAAATAATCGCCGGACATACATTAATAGATATATATATGTATGTATATTATATATACGTGACGAATAGATAACGTCTTCCTTCGTAGAAGAAAGTCAGTTAAAAAATAGACAAATAGTAAAAATAAAACAAAACAATAAAAAGTTCAAAAAAACTATCTACTAAAAGAAATTCGTAATTAATTACTAAAGTAATTGTACGGATTTGACATTTTCCTTCCTATATTTTAGGTGCGTACAAACATTCACGCTATTCACGGTATTGTATTTGCCGTGTAAACACGGAAGACAACGTTAATTAACACTCTCAGAACGGTAATCCAAAATCAACGCTTAGGTACATAGGTGGGGATCGAACTCTCCACGTGCAGACCAGTAGAGACCTCTGGGATAACTGGGTAGTTAAAAACAATGTTCATAAATCAATACTGAATTAATCACGCAAACATATTTGATACTTAAATGTAACTATTTAGTTAAAAAAAAAACTAAAAACACTTACTGCGCACGTTACCACCGCGCCTGTGGATATCTATTAATAACTGAAGTATCATACATTATTGCATTACTTCTTTTAGAACCATAACTACCACTACGAAATATTCATCACCTCTAAGAATCATAATCGTATTTTCATTTGTTAGTAGAAATATGACTTAAAAGTTGACAAGATATTTAAATTCGTATATGCTTATAGAAATGTAGATACTGTTTGACACATCACTAACAGAAAAACAGTTCGATGTCAATCCTAGCTGTCAGGCAGACAGTTAGTTTTTCCCGCGCTTTAGTTTACGGAAGGAAGGTGAGATTTTCGGTTTGTTTTCTCGTTTGTGGAGTATGTTTTATGTTATAAAACATTGTAATAATGTAAAATCCTGCTCTTCGTATTTAAAAGATACTCTGTTAATATCTTGGCTGTTTCAATTTCCGTCTCCGTGGCCATTCAACATTTTATAGTGTCTTTCATAAGGACGTATAAAATATGAGTGATTCTATTATATTGAGATTGAACGATAAAATTTTCAAATAATTTCATTTTATATTTTTATTACCACTTCAGAGCCATAGTTATCGATAAAGGTGGTTGAAATCTTTGTGGTTCAACTCCGGTGGCCCAACACCACACCTATTTTTGCCTAATAACAGCAGTTTTAAACGCTGTTGTCTTCTGGTTTGAAGGTTGTGGTAAGGGAGACGTACTTGTTCGAGGCATTCCAACTTTGTCCTCAGGGGTAGCAAAGTAACTGTGTCAACTGCAGGTATCCTACCTGCAGTCGACACAGTCAAGTATTATCTGGAGTGGATAAATTAGGTGGGCTGCATGCTCGTTTGCTACTCCATCATATATAATAACGAAATGAAGTCATTGTCAAGAACCGTAAGTGTATGAAATTTTTTATCGGTACGGAACATCACATTAAAAAGTACCTATTATGGAATTTCTCTTACGTTTGTCTAATTTCACCGAATCCAGACAAACAAGTCGAGCATGTTTTTTTATTTGCATAATTGAACGTCGTTATATGAAATATGCTTTGCTCCTTTTTCTCAGGTATCGTGATGGGAAGATGTTCACGGTATCGGGATCATCGGGCCCTCGCGCCGGGCCCTCCGGAGTGAGTGCCAAGGATCTCAAGAAACCTGGCAAAAGTCAACTGAATGTCCCCATCCCGCCGCCTCCCTTGCCGGTGACGCACTCTCCCATGGATGTTGAACACCGTCTAGAAGAGGGCATAGAATCATTTGAAGATGTACGTATCCTTATTCTATTTTAATGATTGTTGGCTGCCATCCTTTTTGTCCAATGCTTGCCATTGGTTGTAGAAATCGTGGAGAATGCTGTATTTTCTACCGCGCTGCTTCAATGCGGACATCTGTAATCGACCCCAGATGAGTTTAGAACCGTACCTGAATTCGATCACAGATACCTTGCTACCCCTGAGGATTAAGTTGGAATGTCTCCCTTGCATCCTTCAAACCAAAATGCAGCACCGTTTAAAACTTTTTTTATTAGGCAGAAAAACATATGGTGGTACCTCCGGAGTCGAACTATAAAGGGTTTACCACATTAAATTCCAACAAGTGGCTTAATGTCGTCTCTTAAGCATGGAAATACACGCAAAGTTTAAACAAAATAGTTGAACCAGAATAGTTTGACTGGGAAGGTGCCATCGCCACACCCATTTTTATTGGGAAGCCGTTCTTTATTTCTGTAGAAGAGTACTAATTCCCATTGACTTACATAATATAAAACGATTATCTTAATCCTCAGGAGTTACAACGCATCTTTGATCATCTTTTGTTACAACCTGTTCTATACGGTCTTGGTCACAAATGTGTGTAGGTGGTAGTTACCACTTACCATCAGGTGGACTGCATGATGGTTTGCTAATCCAATTTTATAAAAAAAACACAAGTATGTCTAGCAGTCTACCGTCTACCGCTAAATGAGTATTTAACTTTCCACCCCAACCTATATATAGCATATTAGTTACTACAAAGTAGCTACAAGAAGCTTTGTGACTATTCATATGTAACCACTGATTATGTGACAACGTGGTGCGGGTGTAGTACGTGTAAACGAAAACTAAGGAAACTAGCTTAGGATATTTTATAGGTGTTTTATCAAAATTCTCCCTAACACAGTTATTAATTTAGTAATTGTTTGATTTAAAGTTATAAAAAAATTACATTTGTTTTTAGGTTCATTTTTACGGTATAATTAAGAAAAATAACGGCGTATTATAACTAAGTTTACTTAAAATTTTAAGGGTTTCCGTCAAGGCTTTATTAAAATTTACGAGGTAACACTTAATTTAAAGCTATATATTTTCTAAGTCAATTATGAAACTAATTTTAAAACATAACATCAGGCCTATTTACATAAAAACGGATATACTTATAAGACAAAATCATAACACATTAACAACATTTATCTACTCTATAATTTTATTTGTAATTTATAAACATTAAGTCATGAGAAAGATTGTGGTTATTTCAAACCATACACTTACCGAGTAAACAGAAGCGATCAGTCGATGAGGTTAATGTATTAGGTTTTAAAGGGGCAATTAGAGTTATAGCGGCGAGGTGGTCGGCCAATCCGTATTTACAACGCCTCGGCAGCGGGTACTCATAAATGTGACATAGGAAGTCGAGCGATCATGGCCTATTGTTTCGACGGAGCCTTGCCTTGCCTTGAACACGCACTGACTGCTCATTAATTTCGGACCAGGCAATTCTCATTCCGAATTCGACTGCCGAAGTAGTAAGGTCCAAATCGTAACGACGACCAAAAATCACAGCACTTTCCTCCTCACACACTGTAACGCGAGTATTAATCGCACCGTCGATACAATTACTCGAATCATCCCTCGTATCTATTACTCGTGTCAACAAAACTCCTTTAATTAAAGTTCGTGGCAAGTCGGTATCGTGACTCGACGTTCAAACAATTACCCCGATACTGATCTGTACTATTTGTCGACGAGTCTTAATGACTCCATTCCTTTGGAACCCCGCAATGTGAACGGGAAGTTGGGAAATGGAATAAGATAGTGCTAGACAGTGGTCGAGTGCGGAAAAATGAGCCCGGGTTACCCAGTTAAGAAAATTCGACTAGAAAACAGCGTGCGCCCCGTAAGTAAATATTTTTACTTCTACCCAATAATTAATAGCGTGCACTTTAATAACGTAGTTCATTATGTGTTATGAGAAATAATTTTGTGTTTTGATAACCCTCGGATTTTTTTTACCGATGTTTCTAGTTGTGTTTATTATAAAATATGTTTTTTTTTTAATTTATTTATTTAACTATTTGTGTGTCTTTTTAGCATAATAATAATATATTAATAAATAATAATTTTTGACGTAATATATATCATATAATAAATATAGAAAATTACTATATAAATAGGTAGGTACTAAATACAGACATACTTGAAGTTTTTATACCTATATTAAAGTATTCGATTCTTTATTATATTTTTATTAGGTACAACATGCCCATCCGTTTTTATGAATTTAATGCGTCCATTTAATATTTTCCTTAATAAAGTCTCATAGTTTAAAAATTCATATAGAACATTCCTCTTAAAATATATTCTACAACTGATGGTGTTGTATTGATCACGTGAACAGAGAGACACAAGGACCAATCGATATTTCGTGCAAATAAGACCGACAAACGAACGTAGGTAGGTATGGGTTAATTATTGTGCCCTTTATGACTTTAGCAAATGAAGGGCAACCTCGAAGTTGGCACACCAACGAAACTTACAGAAAACCATGAATTTGAGTTGTGTTACAACACATTTGTTATTTTTTTATAAAGGATATTTATCAAGAAAAAAATCTAATATGTTAGTAAAAAAGAGGGGCATGAAATCTCTAGTCTGTCGTCAAATCTAGTCTTAAGAATAAATGAATGAAACTGATATTTTTTACTAATTGCTTCACGTTACGTAACACCTAAAAGAGGATAAGTGTTTGGTATTTTTTTACAAATAAACCAAACTATGATAATAGGTTTACGTATCGCCATATTTTGTTTTCATATATTAAGGTTACATTCGGGCACATTAGGTCGGACCCACATTCCTGTCGTTGGCTGCCTCATCCTGCATATTAAACAGGATGTTCGCGCAGATATTAGATTTTTACGGACCCAAATGTTATCAGATCCCAGACAAAAGTAGCTTATATACATATAATTATTGTTAGCAAGAAGATATGGCCAAGTGTCCCATTGCCTGACGATTTTTAAAATTGTTTTTTAAGCGGAATATTTTTTATATGTAAGGAAATGGTAGACCTGCATGCCGTCTACCTGATTGTAACCAACCCTAGGCAAGATTAGAGTCCTACCGAGGTCGACCGCGTTACTACCCCCAGAGGATTAAATTGGATCTCCTTGAATTAGTGCATCTCCCACACAACACCCTTCAAACCAGAATACAGCAGCGCTTACCACTGTTGTTGTTAGGAACCTGGTGCTGAACGCTGGTGCTGCCGGAGTCGAACTACAAGATCTATTAATAGTTTATTTTCTGGTTCAAAGGGTGTTGGTGTTGTAAGGGACATATAGGTAGTTCTCAGGGCTAATAACGCATCTGTGACCGACCTTAAGTAGCACTATTTTTTTCTGGGCGTTCATGGGCTGTAGTGGCCACTTATTCTCAGGTGGATCCTATGTTCGTTTCCTAGTCATATATTATTAAACAAAATAGTATCAAAATAATAAACACGACTGGTTAAAAATAATTAACTGAAAAGTGAAAAACAAATCGCACAATAATAAAATTAATCTATCAAAATAGACATTAAATATTTTATAAAGACCTGAAGGTATAAAATTTCACTTACAGTTATGTCATGTTATATTTTCAGAACCGGGTGAAACCGTAGCTCATATAGTAATTATAGTATAAAGTCCTCCAGTCTGGAGATTTCTGTATCGGAAGTATTTTCATGAGCTTGGTACAAGACCCCTAAAATTCCAGTCAATAATGAAAGTTAGGTACAAAAATCTAGATATATGCTGATATTCCCCTGAGAAAATTGCGTAATTGGCAAACACAGCGATAAGTATAGATATTATAGATATACTAATATAATAACAGCAGTGTTAAGCGTTGTTGTCTTCTGGTTTGAAGGGTGTGGAAAGGGAGACTTACTTATTCGAGGCATTCCAACTTAGTCATCTGGGGTAGCAACGCATCTATAGTCGACCTCTGGTAAGATTCTAGTCTTATCGGAGGTAGATTATAAATGTCCATGGGCGGCAGTTCCCACTTACCATCAGGTGAACTGCATACTCCTTTGCTACTCCATCAAGTAAAAAAAACGTATTTGTTAAATATCATTCTTAAAAAATCAAACCCCGTTGTGTTTTGACGTATATTTGTATCCAAACAGCGCAAAAATACTCTGTTGTGCTTCTTTATCATAAATATACAATCATGATCCACAAGCCACAATATTGTTATAACATTATCTAAGCTAAGAACATTTTCAACGACTTGTATTTTTCGAGCAAACAATATAAAAATGAAGGAAACCAATTTTACCTAAAATCAATATCATCACCAAGATGGTTTCCATCACCTTTTAAGGTGTAAGAATACTTTGTAGTTCAATTAAAACAGCACCACCGCACACTTATTTCTGCCTAATAACAACGGTGTTAAGCGCTGTGGTGGTCTGGTTTGAAAGGTGTAGTAAGGAAGTTATACTTATCCGAAGGATTCCAACTCAGTCTTTAGGGGTAGTAACGCATCTGTGATCGGCCTTAGGAAGGACTCTAAACTTACCTGAGGTTCGTTACGGATGTCCATGGTCGGCAGTGGCCACTTACAATCAGGTGGAAAGTAACTCGTTTGCTACTTCCCTCATATAAAAAGTTCATAAGATGACTAGACTTACCGGGCCTTTTTCTGGAAAAGGCTCGATGGGACTCCTCAGTCAACAACATTACAGTCTGAAGGACAATTCTAGGATCGCGCGCGTACCTCCATTTAAAATCATTTGTGTGTAATGGATGCACTCCTAGGTAGTCTAGTTCTATCATTTGCTTTGTAGCGATTTCCACGATAATTGGACGCGAGCGCGCTCTATGATAATTGACCACCGTTAATGAGACACTTTCTAAACAGCACGTTATTTCAATTGTTTAACTTCGTCATATCAAGTTTGTATAGATCGCGCTCGGCTCTGATGTCACTATTGCGAGTATTTGCATTTTTATTGCGTGTTTATAGGTGGAAATACAAAATCGGAATGATTTACGTGTATCATTATGAGAGCCAACGATCACCGCAGTATATTATAAGTATTACATTTATAATTTATTTATTATAATGTTATTACCTCTCTGGCTGAAGGACTGAAGGTCATGTTTTACTTGAATATCCATAAGAGAACAACTTATATACCAATAATTAATAAAACTCGAAAGTAAGTGAAATAATAAACGTTTTATATTTGATATTATCGTGCCTATATGTGTTTTAGGATCGTTGTAATAAAGCAAAATTAGTATCATCAGAAGACAAGGTGTACATCCCACTATTGGACTAGGTTCTTTTGGCGTTCTGCCAAATTGTTGAAGTTTGGGAACATCACGGGCGGCCGTATCTCGATAATAATCTAGAATGGGTGAAACATATGGCAAAAGCTGGTTTTAGACGTGTAGTTTCGCAACTTTAAGGATTAATCTAAAAGGTGGGTATCACACAGTATGCTCCAGAGACACTCGAAGGTGGTAGAACCCTTTGTGGTTCTACTCCGAAGGTATCGTCCCCACGCCTTTTTCAGCCTAATAATATAAAGAGGAAGAATTGCGAACAACAAGATGAATGGCGGCTTTTCAGCTGCCATCTGGTGTGACATACGATGACTATGTAATAATAATGAAAGTTTTCTCATCGAAGCATCGCGTTTCTTTGGCTCTGATACTAAAGTTTTGAGTTATAACGAGATGTCGACGCGGCAAAGCACCTACTAATATAACTTAGATCGTACCACTGAAGTTTTTAAATTAAAACATATTCTCGTAGCTGTCATAGTAATATAGAGATGGAAGTTAAATGAAAAGTAAAATTATCACGACGTAGAAATATCGAAAATGTTACCTGTTAGTAATCTCATAAGAAACACGATATATAATAATAAATTAGCGGATACCGGTAATCATTTATTTCAGTTCAATGACTTTGTCGGCTTGTTCTGTAAGAGTATTTTTATTCACTTTTACCTTCCAATATTTTATAAATAATGTCTTGTACGCCCACAGGCCCATTTTCGCAATGTCGCCAATAATTTCTTGGGAAATCACGTAATGATTGAATTTGATTTCTATTTTATACTCTATTTACTCGTGTAGAATTTATCGGACTTACCACTGGGGAAATTATTTCCTTCTTGTGTAAATATTGATTTGCTTATTTACAAGCTTGCCATCTCGAAGGTATAGGTGTGTTTATTTCTAACACAACTTGTAATAACATAGACATTTTATAGTTTTTCACTCATCCTTGGGTACGAAAATTATTTCGTATCAAAAGGTCCCCTAGTTTATATACGTAATACAAAGTACACGATAGACAAATTACATTCAGATTTCTCGTGTAGCGCCCGTTATTATTAAACGATCTATCCATTTTTTGCCCATCAAAGATCGAAACTGGCAGTATCTAGTAGGCAAGAAATGTCAAATTTCGATCCTTGGTAGGTGAAACGTTGGATAGATTGACAAATTATTACTAACGAGTGTAGATGAACTGTGAAAGCGACACATTGACTTTATAATAATAGTAAAGATGTATGTTGTTTGATCAATGTGACTGCATAACGTCATGCGTTTATGAAAACAGTGATAGTCTAGTGGTTGAAAGTGGGCTTTTTAAACGAGGTTCCAAAGTTTGAATCCCGAGCACGGCGCTCTGTGTTTTCCAAGTTCTGTGTGTAATGTAATATTACTTGTTATAACTGAGAAGGAAGACATCGTGAGGAAACCGAAAAGCCTAAGTATTCTTTTAAAAAGTTTTCAGAGGTATTTGTATTCTACCAATTCTCACTCGGGTCCTCTCACTCTAAGAGGAGATGCGTAGCCATCAGGGGGATAGTAATGGGATAAAGACAATTTGTCTTTTGTAAAAACGGAATTTCAGTTTAGCTCTTAAATAAAGTAGCTTTATTTAATTCAAATAAAATACTTATTAATGAACAAAATGTGTAATATACATGATTTGTATTCAGACTACTTTAAATAGTTATATAAAATAAAAAAATATTGAACATTATTTTGAAATAACTCAATGCGACATAGGGCGTAAGTTTTAAGAGAATTTCATTTTATTAACGGCAGGACATATTTTGGACATTAAAATACTTATTTAATAACGTAGGACATAGCTTACTCTTGTATTTTTTTGCTTAGTCGATGTTAACTATCATTTACTGTTTTATGAATCCACAAGTCGGTGCAGAGACGTCTATATGAAAGTAAGAACTTATAGTCTAGACTACTTTTAATTTGTTTAAAGAGTATTATCCAAAATATATGAATAGGGTTGAAACATGAAAAGTTTTTTAAGGTGGTAGAACCATGTGCAAGTCCGGTGGCACTGCCACGACACCTATTTCAGCCTAATAATAACATTGTTAAGCGTTACTGTCTTCTGGTTTAAAGGATGTAGTAAGGAAGACATACTTTACCGAGGCGTTCCATCTTAGTTTCCATGGGTAGCAACGCATCTGTGTTCGACCTAACGTCTCATCTGGCGCGGACAGATTCAGGTACAGATGCCCGAGGGTGGCGGTGGTCACTTACCATCAGGTGGACTGCATGCTTGTTTGGTACATCCATTATATATGACGATCATTTTTTGATTTCGTTATCTCATCATTTCTTTTTATTCTAATAGGGAGTATGTGCTTTGTGCTGTGGCTAGTTAGGTGATGAGATCATATCTGTGTAAAATCACCTGACGTCGATATGTATCTTATAGCATCACACACGATTGATGGATTCTCAACCCACTAATCTGTATGATTTAATTAGTTCATTTTTATCATGTGTACGGATCTGGAACACATGACATTAGGATAAAAACACGTAGGTAGTAGGTAGGCATTGGGAGAGAAGACGCCTATATTTCAATATGGTGTATCGAACACTTCCGGTGCGAGTGGGCGATTGCATCCTGTCCTACACGTCCTACCTATTTAAATGATTTAACTTGTTAAATATCACGTCAGTAAGCTATTATTATCCCACCGCTAGGCATGTCTCTTCTCAGAGAGGGGTTAGGCCATAATTTACTGAGCTGACGAAGTGCGCCTTGGTCGATTTCACAAAACTTTGAGAAGATGTTTTTTCAAAGAAATCTCACTCTCTGTAACTGTAGGTTTCCTCTTGAGAAAAAGTTCGAAAAATATCTTGATATTTTTCTTCACCATTATAGCATGTGACAATTAATTTCTGATACGCACATAACTTCGAAAAAACATAGATGCGTGCCTGGGGTTTGAATCACTGACCCCTCAATTACAAGACCGTGATTCAACCACAAGGCTATCACTGTTATCTATCTACTATGTTACAGTTTATATACTTCCTCGTGTTGAATAGCTCTACGTTATTGGATTGAAAGTGATCTGCTTCGTTGAACAATATCAAACGCGAAGCTGGTAACATGCTGCAAATGGCGATTATATGGATAGCTGATATACTAGGATAACAAACGCTCTTAAACGTTTTTATGCATATCTTTATGAAGTTAGACATCGTATTTCTATATTCGCGTTATGATAATCAGATGACAGTGAATTTTGCGACCGAAACGGTGTGCGTGCAAAATTAACAAAGGAACTACATACATATATAGCCTCCAAGACGAATGAATGAGAATTGTTCCTGCTCCTGGTCCTGGGTGAACTGTAAACTTACGGAATTTCATAACAGGTTGCGTATGAAAAAGTGTATTTTAATATTTCAAATAAAAAATAATAATAAGTTTAGCGAAATTGTAATTTTTGTAATGACAAAAAGATTTGCTGTACACACAAAAAATCTGACTTGCCTTTCTGATATTAGAAACTTGGTCCCACAATGTCAAAGGCCGATATTCATAGCACTAATATAATTCCATGATATGGACTAGCTAACTAGCCATTTGCTCGTTTACTGACCGTTCTCATCTCTTACTTTAAGTTGTATAGAAAGAAACATGATAGAAAATCACAAAATGTTGGCAGACTATACAATACACAAGTATAATCTCGATAATCTATCGAAACAGATCCACACTAGCCAATTAAAATGTATTAATATCAGAAAATATTAAATTGTATTCCATGCAATTAGATACGAGTAAACAAAACAACACATATTCAATAGGTTATTGAAAATAAACATCGTGACGATTTTAGTACTTGAGCGAAGCGATTTCTCGGCCTCTAGCATCGATGAAGCACTCGCCCACCCCGCGCTCACCTCTTCATGATCAAATGTAACTATTTGCTATTTTCCACACATTTCACTTTTTCACTACAAAATAAGTAATTTATTTTTTATTGCAAAACATTTTAACTGTGAGGCTCGATATCAAAATAAACACGATAAAGAAGATCGAGTGGGTTTTTAATTTACTGTACCCATTGACCGTTTATTACCTCTAACGTGCAATGCTTTTATGCGCGAGCCGCCCACGTGACCCTTAGTTACTTTTAATATCAACCTCCCACTGTTGGGCATTACTCTCATAGTGTCAATAACTCAGGTTGTATTCCAGTTAGATTTTTTTTTATTGTAGAATGCAAAGTTATCATTACCGCTCAAGGGCGTCTGTAGTCAACCCCAGATAAGAATAGAGATCTACTAGTGGTCAGTCCCAGATACGTTCCCCGATGAAGGCTAAGTTGGAACGCCTTGGGTAACATCACACCTTTACCATATACATCAAATCGGAACACAACAGCACTTAACAGTTCTGTTATAAGGCAGAAATAGGTGGGACTTTGCCTCTGAACCCCAACTATAAATGGTTCTACCACCTATCAAGGCACTTCTGTGTTAAAAACCGATCCGAGGCGGTCCTACGTAGTTCTCAGAAGTAGCAACGCATCCACGGCCAACCTCAGGTAAGATTCTAATCTTATTTGGATTTGATTACGGATGTACATGCAGCGTGACCACTTAACTATAAGTGGGCTGGAAGATGCTTTGCTACCTCTATATTATAAAAATCGGCCAAGTGCGAGTCGGGCCCACAGGTGAAGGGTTCCATAGCATTATGATTAAATAACAGCAGACAAAACAAAATATATTATTATTTTTATTTATTATTTTTTGAAACAAAAAACATACGTTTACAAACAACTACCTAAAAGAGTTTGTTTTTCATAGTGTTTGTATGAATTATTAAGTTGTTATTCGGTTTTAAAAAAATGCTATATCTCAAAAACTGTCAACCGTATCTTGTTCGAACCAATTTTCGTTGAAAGTTTT